>JAPYXV010004663.1:0-11173 GCA_028533065.1 Trachops cirrhosus
AAGCATTATGCTAAGTGAAATAAGCCAGGCAATGAAAGACAAATACCATATGATCTCACCTTTAACAGGAACCTAAACAACAAAACAAAGAAACAAGTAAAATATAACAAAGGACACTGAAATGGAGGACGGGATGTCAGAGACCAGAGGGGAGAGCGGAGGGAATTTCAGGGGAGTAGGGAAGGGTTTACAGGAACAAATATAGAGGACACATGGACAAAACTACAGGGCTTGGAAATGGGAGGGAGGTGGGGAGGGATGGGTGGTTGGGCTGGAATGGGATTAAAAGATAGAAACTGTACTGAATAATCTAAAATAAAAAATTAAAAAAAAAGAAAAAGAAAAAAAAAAGAATGTGTATCATAATAGCCCACAGACATGGACACCAGTATGGGAACTGACTGAGAGAACCAGGGGTGGGATGGGCAGAGGGTGGCAAGGAGAGTAAACTTGGGACAACTGTAATAGAATAACAATAAAGTCATTTAATAAAAAAAAGAATGCAGATGGGATGTTTTTTTCTTATCACTGACCTAGGTTAGGTATGTTACAATCAAATGTCTAGATACCAAAGGAAAGTCAGAAATTAGTTTAAATTGTAAGTAGGTAAGAAAATACTAGTTGTGAAGTCTGGTGTCCCAATTAAATGTGATATTTAAAGGGTTTTCTTATGACCACTTTCTTCTGAGAAAGTCTTTAGCCCAGTTTGCAACCTAATTAATCTCTATAATTACTCAGCTAATTTTAGTTCTTAAAGAAACCAGAGATGGTAATCAGCAAATTGAGTGGCTCTACAACTTGAATCTGGTGAAATGATCTTTGCTTTATATGTTTTGTAATATCTGCCTTTCCTCTTCTGTCCATTAGATATGGATTAGATAGCATTCCCAACAGCAAATCCACTCCTATTTGTATATAAAAAGAAAAGGTCTATATTAGCTCAGATTGCATTTTTAATATATTTTATTGATTTAATTTTGGAGAGAGGAGAAAGGAGGTGGAAAGATTGGGAGGGAAACATTAATGTGCAAGATATATATCGGTTGGTTGCCTCTCACATGCCCCCTACTGGGAACCTGGCCCGCAACCTAGGCATATACCCTGACTGGGAATTAAACTGGCAACCTTTTGGTTTCTTAGTGACACCCAACCCACTGAGCTACACCAGTCTGGGCCAGATTACATTTTTATAATTGACTTTATATTAGTATTTTTATTATGCCAGTGTTCTCATTTATGTAAAGGTGATACCATTTTAGGCTGTTGGACTCATTCTGTGTAACAATAGCATCTCTAGCAAAAGAATAAATTGCATTGAAATACATACAAATATAGAAGGTAATACCTTCTGGCAACATTCTACTGGCTGGTATCTCGTGTGCCATCTTACATATACAGCTTTATATATATGACAGCACCCTTTAGTTGTACGTCAAACCTTATAAAAATTAATCAACCCTTTTGAAAGTTACCATTAAACACTGAAGATGTCTAGTACCTACAAATACTTCAATTTAGTTGATTTTTCATTCCTAACTGTAACTAAGGGTTTTAATGTTTTTAAAATAGTTACATGTAAAGTGATTTAAAGTTGAATGATTCTGTATTCATGCATATATTTTAAAAATTTACATTTCTAAATGCCTTTGAAATTAATTCCTACCTTTATGTATTTATTTTCCTATACTCTGTTATTTGTCTCCTGGCTGTAGTCACTCATATAGATTCTCTGATTTAAAAGACCAGAATGACAGGAATAAAACAGAAGATTGAACCAAAGTCAGAATATATTTCAAACCACTGTGGGAGTTTTCCTCCATATCCTAAGACACAGGAAAACATCAGCAAAATAATGTAAGATAGAGACAGTACTTCAATGTCTTCCTTCTACTTGGAGACTATTTGTGCTCCAAAGGTATAAGAGTAAAGGCAAGGGCCTTTGCCTTAAAGTTTACACTCTGCCCTTTACCACTTCTCTAAGTAATGCCAAGGCCAGTGGCAGATTCACAAACTGCATCTTCCTCCCACAAAGGGATCCTAGAGAGAGAAAGAAGTGCAGTCGATTTTGACTGTTATGTTTTATTTTTCAAAATATTTTTCACAAGTTATAAAAATGAGTTACTAGACATAAACTGGGTGGTTCTCTGACTGAAATGATAATGATGTAAACTTGACTTTCTTGTAAACATTACATTAACAAAACTTCAAGGATGACATGTCTTTCCCTAAATTGTTCAATCCATATAAATATAGTGTCTATTATACTGCTTATACTGTCGTTTGTTCCTTCAAAGATTATGTAAAATCTATGAAATTGCAAATTGAAGATTAATATTTACTTTGTATTTCTCCCTTTTTGTGCTCATTTATTCTGTTTCATTTATGATACAGACTGGCTTGATATAAAATATTGTCTCAGCACTACCAGTATGGTTATAATTCATTCTCCTGGAACAAAGGACTGAAAAAGTCTATCAAAGACACAGAAGGAAAATTTTCAACAAATCCTCAAGGTTATTTTAAAACAAGAAGCTGCAGAAATCTTTCCTATAATATCTTTAGATATGATATGCTCCACATCTCCTTAAATTTAAAAACAAACTAAGCTCAAATTAAACAACTCATAACCTAGTTCAATTTTAGGTTTTAGCTCAGTTAATTCAGGTTCAAAAGAAAATAGTATAAAGAGGGGAGGGGCACCAATTCAAATATGAACAGTACATTCAGTAAAAACATTAGGAAAAAGAGCAAATAACTACTATAAAATATTTTACTTGCTTATTAACAATTTGGTAATAGCAAATAAATATTTTATACCTATGACTTTTCATAGCTTTGTTATATAAATAAAATATAATCATCAAAAGAACAACAGCTCAGTTTCAAGAAACCAAACTCATCCCACAAAGAACCACAGCATATCTCAGAAGTGAATTCCTTTTCATACATGTGGATTAGTGGTTTTCTACATGCAGGAGAGACATATAGTGGCTTAACATGGAATTCAGATAGTTTCTTAGGTGATTTCTCAGGTACATCCACTAAACCAGCATATATTGTGAAGTAAAAGGAAGATATTGAGAGAAATTACTTGTGTAAACACCATATGTGCTTGAGTGTTTCCACAGAAGAGACCTAGGAAAGTTCCTTTACCTTTATTGTATTTTATATTTTAATGGAGGTATCATTTCTGTGACTCCTAAACAATGAGATAACACAAATCATGACAGTTAAAATATATTTCTGAGTGAGAGGCAAGATGGTGGAGGAGTAAATGGAAGCCACACTAACTTCCTCCCAGGACCAATCTGGAATTATAACTAAGTTGTGGAGAAATCACCCAGAACAAATACCTAAACAATAGTGAGAGAGAAGCCTTAAAACCTCAGAAGACAGAAGAATCAGCTTTAGCACTAACTGTCTGGTGAGCAGTGCACTGGAGACTCAAGAGGGCTGGCTGGGTGTCCACAGGCAGCAGCACCAGAGGGATAATTAAGGGACCAATTGGATCCCCCTGAGAAGTATGGGCTCTAAACCCTAAGCTTTGATCCCCAGCCTAGAGCACCAATGCCCAAAAAGTACACAGACACCAACCAGCAGTGAAAAGCAACAGGATTGCTCTCTGCCAGAGGTGGATGTCCGGAGATGCAAAGAGCCTTTTAAAAGGCCAATGCACAAATTTTCATTTGCAGCCACTTACCCAGGACTCTGGCAAAGGTAGGTGCAGAGTGGCCAGGAGATGCCTAAGGAGAGACTGGGGACGGAAGCTTTTGAGAGAGAACTGAGACAGTAGCTGCCGAAATCCTGGTACTGAGTCATCCTCCATACTTCAGCAGGCATCCTGTTCAGGCATACCATTCACCTACTAGTGGCAGCAGCCTGAGGGAAAACAACAGTCCCTGCCCCAGGAAAGACTCTCTCCTGGTTCTGTGGTGCTAAGGCTGACTGCTGAGTGAAGAGTGACTAGATTAACAACTGAAGGAGACAACCAAAGACAGTAGATCCCTGGCAGTCTCAGAGTAGGCTGCCTAAGGTCAGATGGGGTCAACATCTGACATCAGCAGATGTGGATCCAGAAAAAGAAAACACTGGTAAATACTAGAGGCTACCAAGATGAAATACACTACAGTCTTCTCCATCAGTAATATTTTCTTTCTTGCATATCTTTTTAACATTCATCTCTTGTCCATCAAGTTTGTGCATATTAAGTCACTAGATTTTATACAACAGTTTATTTCTCTCCTTTCTTATAATAGTCTTAATCTATTTACACCTTTATTGATCAAAGTACATTTGCTGTTGATCATGGGATTGCAGGGGGAATATTTTTGCAGATGTGGATTTGTTCCCTGGACTTTGTGTTGTTGTTTTTTTCTGGTAGAACCTGATAGACAGCATACAAGAGGTGGTAGGCAGAGTGACCCACAGTGAACCAGCTAAAGGAAGGACCCACCAAAGAATGACCTAATAACAATCAAACAACAATTATGTCTAGAGAGCCAACATAATAGGCATAAAGGCAATCACAAGAGCATTAAGTTCATGAGGTTGAGGAGACTGCACCACTGAATCTCATAGATTTCCTACTATAGGAGTTCACAACACAAAATCAGGGGGTCAAAACAGATCAATTTAAGAAGCAGAGGCAAATAAGAAGAGTCTCACAAATAATGAGAAGACAAAGAAACAACCACCAAGCAAAAGGAAAAGAGTAATCCTCAGAAAGAATGCTAAATAAAAAAGAGGCAAGTCAACTATCCAATATTGAGATTAAAGCAATGGTTATAAGGAAGCTCAATGATCTCAGTGAAAATTACCAAAAACTACAGTGAAGCTACAAGGAACTTACTGCAAATTATACCAGCATAAAAAGGGACATAGAAACTATCAACAAGAGCCATGAGGAAATGAAGAATACAATTTCTGAATTGAAGAACACAGTAGAAGGAATCAAACAAAAGCTAGGTGAAGCAGAGGATCATATCAGCAAGCTTGAGTACAAGGTAGAAAAAAACTCTCAGAAAGAGCAAGAAAAGGAAAAAATACTCAAAAAGAATGGTCAGGGGTTAAGGGAAATGCAGGAAACATGAAACTTAACAATATCCATATAGTAGATATACCAGAGGAGAGTAGAGGGGGAAGGGACAGAAAACCTGTTTGATCTAGCTAGGAAGATGGCGGTGAGGTAGGTGGGGGCAGAGCCCAGTTCTCCCTGCACCCAGCTGAAACACCTAGATGATCTTCTGAGGAACAGAGTGAACAGCCAACGGAGCACCAGCTTATATTAAGTTTGGAGGCAAAAAAATTGCAGAGGACATTGAAAAACAGTGAGGAGATTGTGCTGGGACTAAGGTTGCTTCGGCCCTCACCCTGGTGCCTGCCGCAGGATACAGGGAGGCGAGTTAGATCACCAGCTACTTCCCCTACCAGAGTAGGTAAGGCAGCATGGCACCAGGAGGGACCTGGATGCTGGAAGTTGCTGCGGGGGTGGGGGGGAATAGAGACAAAGTGAGAGACACACAGAGGCAATACAAATCCACTGGGACTGTGGATACCGGCACCACAGAAATTGGGGTGCCAGGAGATACTGGGAGAAGGGAGGAGTTGGGCCTTGTTGGACCCTGGCTCAGATAGTCTCTGGAGTGGCTGGAAATTTTGACTGTGTGAAAAGCTGTACACTTGTTATGAACTGCAGGCAGCTGCTTTGTAAGGAACTCTCAGCAGTGGCTGGCACACCCTGAGGGAAATTTCAGCTGCACATACCCAGAGACTTTGTAGCTGAGCAGAAATATGCACGCCCATTTTGTCATGGGCTCCGCACCCGAAATTGACTCATGCTAGGTGCCCAGAGATGAGTGGCTGATTTAAGCCTGGCAGCTCATCCAGGACCTGGGCTGGCAGAGGCCAGGAAATTACAAACCAGACCTGGTCCCCAAACTCTCAAAACCACAGGAAGGGAGAAAAGGAAAGCCCAGCCCTGCTTTTTCTATGGCATCTAAGAAGACCAGCAGACCTCACAGAACAAGTTTAAGGTCAGCAGGAGGCTTATTATTTTCTTTTTCTTTTTGGATCATCTCTCTTTTTGTTTTTTCCTTTTTCTTTCTTCCCCCAAGTGAGACAATAAGACGTGGAGTTACGAAGGGTCCAGAGACAGATCAAAAGTAGGAACACAAGGCTAACACTCCAAAACTGAAAAAACTGAGACAAATGTCACTCTGAGACAAATATCCCACAGAGCTGGCATTTTATTGTTTATGTGTGTTATTATTATCTTATCATTATTTCTACCACTTTTATTTTACTAGAATTTTTTATTTCTCTTCCTTATGTTTAATTTTCTTCATTTTAATTCTCTGTTTAATTGCATTGTTTAACTTGTTTCCCTTATTCTCTCTTTATTATATTTTAATTTTCCCTCTTTCACTTCACCTGTGTTCCAATAACACACAACTTTTGATTGGGTACTTTCATTTCTGGTTATCCAAATCATGTATTTCATGTCACATTATTGTTGTTGCAGTTCTATTGTAAATAATTGTTGTACCATACAATTGTACATACTACACAGCAACCCTCCCTGATATAAGCCCACTTCACTTCAATCCTGACCATTATTATTATTGTGGTTAACTCTACTCTTTCTCACACTACATCTACTTTCTATCCTTTACTCTCACTATATCTCATCATCTAAACTTGCACAAGTACTGTGTTTTCTGGATTCAGCTCACAATCCTCCTCCCCTCTAACAAGAGTCTTATCTCTCTTTCACCTTTCATAAAAAGTGGCTAGTTGGGGGAATATCACAGTTAACACTATATTTATTCACAGTTAACACTATATTTATATTTATACAGAAGAAATCCCCTATTTCTTCTGTACTTGCTGGTATTTTAAATCTCATAAAATACTCTCCCACTGTTTTAATCCATTTTGTGTACCTCTTGTCACTGATCACATACAAGAATAGGTGGGAGCTGAAAACATCAGTATACCCAATGGAGGAGAAAAATCACCAAAAAAGGAACCACCAAAGGTAAAAACTAAGTACACCGAGAGAACCCACATTAACAGAAGAAAGGGCAAACCTAGAGCACCCAGACAAGGAGATCAAAGAGACCACACCACTGAACCTCATAGAATTCCTAACATAGAAATTCACCCTACAAAGACAGCAAACAAAGCAAGATATCAGGGAGCACAAGAATAGACAAAAAGAGTCACCTAAAATGGGGCGACAACAAAAGAACATGCAATCAAAAGGAATGGAAGATTCTCTACTAAAAGCACTAAAGGGAATGGAGATAAGCAAAATATAAAATATAGAATTCAAAATAATGACCATAATGATGCTCAAGGAACTCACAGATAAGTACAAGGAACTGAGTGAGAACTACATCAGCAACAAAAAGGCAATAAAAACTATAAACAAAAACCTGGCAGAAAGGAACAATATCTCAGAAATTAAAAAAAAAGCACATTGGAAGGAATTAGAAGGAGGCTGGATGAAGCAGAGTATCGAATGAGCAAACTGGAGGACAAGAGAAAAAGAAAACACCCAGAAGGAGCAAGAAAAGGGAAAGAGGCACAGAAGGAATGAAGAGGGATTAAGGGAAATGCAGGACAACATAAAACGTAATAATATTCACATAATAGGGATACCAGAAGGAGAAGAAAAGAGCAAGGGATAGAAAATCTGTTTGAAAAAGTAATGATGGAAAACTTCCCTAATTTGATGAGAGAAAAAGTCACACAAATCCAGGAAACACAGGGAGTCCCAATCAAGAAGAACCTAAAGAGGCTCACTTCAAGACAAACCATAGTTAAAATGGCAAAATTCCAAGACAGAGATAGAATCTTAAAGGCAGCAAGGGAGAAACAGGAAGTAACATAAAAGGGAGCACTGATAAGGCTGGCAGCTGACTTCTCAATGTAAATGTTTCAAGCCAAAAGAGAATTGCAAGAAATATTCCAAGTAATAAGAACCAGAGGCCTGCAACCAAGACTACTTTACCCAGCAAGTCTTTCAATCAAGATAGAAGGCCAAATAAGGAGCTTTCTAGACAAAAGAAGTTTAAGAATTAACCTCAATCAAACCAGCTCTGCAAGAGATGCTAAAGGGACTGCTTTAAGAAAAGGAAGGAAAATATTGAGAGAGGAACACAGGTATGAAAAAATGGTGATGAATGAATACTTATTAATAATAACCTAAAATGTAAACACATGAAATGCTCCAATCAAAGACATAGAACAGCTGAATGGATAAGAAAGCATGAAGCACACATATGGTGCCTACAAGAGACCCACCTCAGGAGCAAAGACCTACACAGACTGAAAGTGAAGGGCTGGAAACAAATTTTCCAAGCAAATGGACAGGAAAAAAAAAGCTGGGGTAGAAATACTTATATCAGACAAAATAGATTTTTTTTTTAAAAAAAGGGCCATAAAAAGAGACCCAGAAGGTCACTTCATAATACTCAAAGGAAGAATCCATCAAGAATATATAAACATTGTAAATATATGTGCACCCAACATAGGAGCATCCAAAGCATAAAGGATATCTTGGAAGGCTTCAAGAAAGATATTGCCAGCAACACAATTATAGTAGGGGATTTCAAAACCCACTGTCAAAAATGGATAGATCTTCTAAAAAAAATCAACAAAGATATTGCAGCATTGAACATTGTCATAGATGAAATGAACTTAACTGATATATAATATATAGAGAGAGAGCCTTTCATCCCAAAGAAGCAAAATACACATTCTTTTCTTTTTCTTTTTTTAATTTATATTTTAATCATTATTCAAGTATAGTTTCTATCCTTTACTCCCATTCCAACCAACACATCCATCCCTCCCCTCCTCCCTCCCATTTCCAACCCCCCTAGTTTTTGTCCATATGTCCTCTATATTTGTTCCTGTAACCCCTTCCCATTCTCCCCTGAAGTTCCCCTGAAATTCCCTCCCCTCTCCCCTCTAGTCACTGTCAGCCTGTCTTCTATTTCAGTGTCTTCGGCTATGTTTTGCTTGTTTCTTTATTTTGTTGTTTAGGTTCCTGTTAAAGGCGAGATCATATGATATTTGTCTTTCACTGCCTGGCTTATTTCACTTAGCATAATGCTTTCCAGCTCCATCCATGCTGTTGCAAAGGATAGGAGCTCCTTCTTCCTTTCTGCTGCATAGAATACCATTGTGTTAATGAACCGTAGTTTTTTGATTAATTTATTTATTGATGGGCACCTAGGTTGTTTCCAGTACTTAGCATATTCTTTTCTAATTCACATAGAATATTTTCAAAGAAAGAACACATGATAGGACACAACACAAAGCCTCAAAAAATTCAAGAAAATTGAAATCATATCAAGCATCTTCTCTGACCACAAGGTACTGAAATTAGAAACCAACCTCAAGGAAATAACTCAAAAGCACTCAAAACATGGGGATTGAATAGCATGCTATTAAACAATGAATGGGTCAAGAATGAAATTAGGGAAGAAATCAAAAAGTTTCTAGAAACAAATGAAAATGAACTCACAACTACCCAAAACTTATGGGACACAGTGAAGGCAATTCTGAGAGGGAAGTTTATAGTGATACTGGCCTACATAAAAAAAAAATAGAAAAAATTCAAACAAATGACCTAACCCTACACCTACAAGAATTTGAAGAAAACAACAAAGACAGCCCAAAGGAAGTAGAAGGAAGGAAATAAGAAAGATCAGAGCAGAATTAAATGACATAGAGACTGAAAGTACAATTCTAAGGATCAATAGATCCAGGAACTGATTCTTTAAAAAGATAAACAAAATCAACAAGCTTTTAAGCAGAGTCATCCAGAAAAAAAGAGGGAGGACCCAAATAAACACAAACATAAAAGAAATCGGAGAGATTACAACTGATACCACAGAAATACAAAAATCCTAAGAAATGGCAATGAATTTATATGCCAAAAATTTTAAAACCTAGGTGAAATAGACAAATTTCTACAAAAATATAATCTTCCAAAACTCATTGAAGTATTAGCACAATGCCTGAACAGACCCATAACTGCAATGCTGAAATTGAAGCAATAATAAAAAAAACTCACACACCATACCCTTAACCAGACGGTTTCACAAGAGAATTCTACAAAGCATTTAAGGAGGAACTAATCCCTATCCATTACAGACCATTCCAAAAAATCCAAGACAGAAGACTCCTAAGTTCTTTTTATGAATCCAGCATCATCCTAATCCCAAAACCAGATAAAGACATAACAAAGAGAGAAAATATCAGGCCACTATTGCTAATGAACATAGATGCCAAAATCCTTAACAAAATATTGGCACACCGCATTGAGCAATACATTAAAAAGATCATACAACATGACCAAGTGGGATTCATCCCACGGATGTAAGGATAGTACAATATTTGCAAATCAATAAATGTAATACATCACATAAACAAAAGCAAAAACAAAAATCACATGATCATATCAATAATGTGAAAAAAGCATTTAATTTGGTACAGACCCATTTATGATAAAAACACTAAGCAAAAAGGGAGTAGAAGGAGCATACCACAACACAATAAAAGCCATGTATGAAAAACCTACAGCCAACATCATACCCAATGGGTATGAAAAACTAAAAGCTTCCACATTAAGATGAGGAACAAGATAAGGATGTTTGCTGTCACCACTGCTATTCAACATAGTGTTGCAAGTCCTAGCCACAGCAATCAGACAAGAAAAAGAAATAAAAGGAATCCAAATTGGAAAAAAGTAAACCAAATGGTCATTGTTTGCAGATGACATGATAAGTGTACATAGAAAATCCAATAGACTCCACCAAAAAACTTCTCAACCTAATAAATGAATTTGGGAAAACAGCAGGATACAAAATTAATATTCTGAAATTGAAGGCAGTTTTGTACTCCAATAATGAAATGTCAGAAGCAAAAATCAGAAAAAAAATCACATTTGATATAGCAAAAAGAAAAATACCTAAGAATAAACCTAACCAAGGAGGTAAAAGACCTGTACTCAGAAAACTACACAACACTGAAGAAAGAAATTAAAGAAGACACAAAAAATGGAAACATATACCCTGTTCATGGATTTGAATAATTAAAATTATCAAAATTTCCATACTACTGAAAGCAATTCATACATTAAATGCAATGCCTATTAAAG
>JAPYXV010004664.1:0-11173 GCA_028533065.1 Trachops cirrhosus
GGAAAGCATTATTCTAAGCAAAATAAGCCAGGCAATGAAAGACAAATACCGTATGATCTCACCTTTAACAGGAACCTAAGCAACAAAACAAAGAAACAAGTAAATTATAACAAAGGACACTGTAATGGAGGACGGGATGTCAGTGACCAGAGGGGAGAGGGGAGGGAATTTCAGGGGAGAAGGGAAGGGTTTAAAGGAACAAATATAGAGGACACATGGACAAAAGTACGGGGCTTGGAAATGGAAGGGAGGTGGGGAGGTATGGGTGGGTGGGCTGGAATGGGAATAAAAGATTGAAACTGTAGTGAATAAGCTAAAATAAAAAAAATAAAGAAAATTGACAATTAAATGCGACATTTGATCACTTACTGAATGGGGAAAATTTTTTGAAGGTAGAAAAAAATTTTAAATTTATCAATTGGGACAACTGACAAAATTGTAACATAAATGGTAAAGTACTATAACAATATTCAATTTGTTAAATTTAATAACTGTACTAAATATAAATTATGTAAAAGAATATCCTTATTCTTAGGAAATACATACTGAATAAAAGGTCATGATATATATGACCTATTCTCAAATGGTTTAGAAAAAATTTTACATACATATGTATGTGTGTGTATAGAAAGAGAATAATAAAAACAGTTCATGAAAAAATAAGGTAAAATAAAGTGTTTTATTTTAAAATGAAGAAAAAGCCAAGGTGGATTTCTTAGGAATATGTACTTCAGTATGTGAAATGATAATCCTCAGAAAATGTTCCTTGCCACCCAGCATGTACTGGGTCACCTCCCCCATCACCTTGCTTACCTATTCTTAGAGAATGCAAGTTTTTCTTTCTGGTTAATTCTTTAGGTGAGTGGGACATAGAGCATTCCTAAGAAGCAAATAATATTGAATATTAACAACATTCATAGCCACAGAGGTCCAGCTGTGTACTAGGCTCTGTTATCACATTTTACCTGGCTTAGCTCATCCAATCTTCCCACCTATTATGAAGTAGGTACCACTTTTATCATCATTTTGTAGTTGAGGGAGTGGGGAAAGCACAGAGAATTTAAGTGACTTGCCCAAGACCACATAGCTAATGGCTGTCTGGCACCAGAGTCCCCATTCTTCACTAGTATATTGAACTATGTCCTGTGTGTGACTCTCAATTAGTGTGTTACAGTATGCACAATATCAAGGTCATTGGAATGGGGTTAGAGTGGGATGTATTAGGAGAATACTTATATTGGTGTGATATTGGACTGGGTAAATTCTGATGCTCATCTTATTTCTAAATTTCTATGATTCGAAGGATTAACATAGTTTAATGGAACTTTAGGTTCTTTTCAAGATCCACCTTTTAAAGGAACACAATTTAACATTTATCTCATGCTGAGGAATCTCAGAAGATCTGAGTTGTTTTCTTGATGGGTGTGTATTATGTTTCATTTATTGTTGAGCATGTATATGACAGAGAGGAAAATGGACTTTCAGCAGGTTCATTACATTTTCCTTTTAGACCAAGTGAAGGATGTCTAGGATGACACAGTTCATGGATTTACACATACTGTGAATTAGAACTTAGCCCAAGCTACCAAGAATTCTGATATTAAGTGTCTTTCCCTTTCAACATATTATTTGCTTAAAGTCACTATATGGTGCATTAAATTACTAGAGGGCAATTACAACATAAATAAGTTGAAGAAAATGATAGTCTTGTGCAATATAAAACTAGCATATATTACACAATAGATAGAAAAACTAAACACCAGAAAAAGTCTATGAGAAGTGACAACTTTGTGGGGTCTTTTTCTGCAAAGCTGGAGGTAGACCTTTGGAGGTCATCTGCATCTAAGTCCCTGTAATTTTATGTTAGAATAGAAAGAGTGGTAGGATATCCAGAAAATGCATACATGCATATTTTAAACCTTAGTTAGGAAGTGCTACTCGTTATTGGCTATTAAGGCAGGAAGAACTTCAGAGATCCTCTAATTTTACCTCTTCTTTTCCATTTTTAATTTGTTCATAGGAATATAAGTGTTGTTTATATATTCTGAATAGTTTTGTGTGTGTGGTTAGTATTTCTCCATGTATGGTGCTTGTATGTTATATTGCTTAAGTTGTCTTTTGTCACATCTCCATTTAAAATTCCTGGATTGATGCTGTCTTGAAGGGTAGGAGCTCCTTCTTTTTTTCTGCTGCATAGTAGTTCATTCTGTAAATGTACCATAGTTTTTTGATCCACTCATTTCCTGGTGAGCATTTAGGTAGCTTCCAACACTTGGCTATTGTAAGTTGTGCCTCTATGAACATTGGGGTGCATAGATATTTTGGAATTGGTGTTTCAGGATTCTTAAGGAATAATCTCAGCAATTGTATTGCTGGGTTAAAAGGCAATTCCATTTCTAGTTTTCTGAGGAAATTTCATACTGTTTTCCACAATGGCTACACCAATCTGCATTCCCATCAACAGTGCACTTGGGTTCCCTTTTCTCTACAATGTCTCCAGTACTTGTCGTTTGTTGATTTGTTTATGATGGCCATGCTGACTGGTGTAAAGTGGTATCTCACTGTGGATTTTATTTACATCTCTGACGTCTAGTGATGCTGAACATCCTTTCATATGTCTCTTGGCCCTCTGTATGTCCACCTTGGAGAAGTGTCTGTTCATATCCTTTGCCCATTTTTTTAAAGATTTTATTTATTTATTTGTTTTTAGACAGGGAAAGGGAGGGAGAAAGACAGGGAGAGAAACATCAATGTGTGGTTGCCTCTCATGCACCCACAAATGGGGACCTGGCCTGCAACCCAGGCATGTGTCCTGACTGGGAATCAAACCAGCAACCCTTTGGTTCACAAGCCAGTGCTCAATCCACTGTGCCACACCAGCCAGTGCATCTTTGCCCATTTTTCAATTGGGTTGTTTGTCTTCCTGGAGTGGAGTCATGTGAGTTCTTTATATATTTTGGAGGTCAAACCCTTGTCTGAAATATCACTGACAAGTACATTTTCCCATATGGTCAGCTCCCTTGTCATTTTACTGCTGTTTTCTTTAGTTGTGCAGAAGCTTTTTTTGATGAGATCACATTTATTTATTTTTTCCTTTATGTCCCTTGCTCTAGGGGGCATATTGGTGAAATTATTGCTGCATGGAATATCTGAGATTTTCCTGCCTGTTCTCCTCTAGGACTTTTATGGTGTTGCAACTTATATTTAAGTCTTTTACGCATTACACTACATGAAATAAGCTAGGTGGTTTATACCGTATCATCTCCACTTATAAGTGGAACCTAATAAAAAAACAAAGCAAGCAAAGTATAACCAGAAACACTGAAATAAAGAACAAACTGACAGTAACCTGAGGGTAAGAGGGAGAGGGATAAAGGGGGAAAATAGGGAAGGTCTATCAAGGAACATGTATAAAGAACACATGGACAAAGCCAAAGAAGGTAAGCTTCAGGGTAGGAGGCAGAAATGAATGGGGTGAGGGGGCCTTAGTGGGGTGAAAATGGAGACAACTGTACTTGAACAAACAATAAAATATATGTAATGAGTAATATAATAAGAACATTGAAAGACTAGAAATAATTCCATTATTTTTGATGCTTTGATTTACTGATAATAAATTTAGACTCTTCTACTTAGAAAAAATTTTTTTGAGTTGTTAAAGTTATGAGTATTTACATTTTGTTTTTAAATATCTTCTTAAATTTTTTTGATTATGCTATTACAGTTGTCTTAATTTTTTCCTTTTCTCCTCTCCACTCAGCAACCTCCACTTCTTTGGCAATCCCTTGTCCTTTGTTCATGTCCATGGGTCAAGGGTATAAGTTCTTCGGCTCCCTTCCTATTCCATAACTACCAATTTGTACTTCTTAATCCCTTCACTTTTTTGCCTATTTTCCCAGACCACCCTCTCAACTAGCCACCATCCCAATGTTCTCCATATCTGTGATTCTGTTTCTTTTCTGCTTGTTTGCTTACTTTGTTTTTTAGATTGAATTGTTGATATTTATGTATTCATTGCCATTTTAATATTCATAGCTTTGATCTTCTTTTTCTTAAGTAAGTCCCTTTAACATTTCATATAATAATGGTTTGGAGATGATGAACTCCTTTAGCATTACCTTGTTCTAGAAGCACTTCATCTGCCCTTCCATTCTAAATCATAGCTTTGCTGGATAGAGTAATCTTGGATGTAGGTCCTTGCCTACTTGAATACTTTTTTCAGCCCCTTTTTGCCTGTAAGATTTCTTTTGGGAAATCAGCTGATAGTCTTATGGGTACTCCTTTGTAGATAACTGTCTCCTTTTCTCTTGCTGCTTTTAAGATTCTCTCTATCTTTCACCTTTTAATTATGGGTCTCTTTGCATCCATCTTGTTTGGGCTCTCTGTGCTTCCTGTACTTGTATGTCTATTTCCTTCACCAAATTAGGGAAGTTTTCTTTTATTATTTTTTCTAATAAGTTTCCAATTTCTTGCTCTTTCTCTTCTCCTTCTGACACCCTTTTGATGTGAATGTTGGAACACTTGAAGTTGTTACAGTCTCCTTATACTAACCTCAGTTTTTTGGATTCATTTTTTTCTTGCTAAACTAATTAGATGTCTTTTCCTTCCTTATGTTCCAAATCATTGATTTGATTCTTGCCTTTATGTAATCCATTGTTGATTCCCTGTAATTTGTTCTTTATTTCAATTAGTATTCCCTTTATTTCTGATTGGATCATTTTTATCCTGTTGAAGTAGCCACTAAGTTCCTTGAACATCCTCATAACCAGTGTTTAGAATTCAGCATCTAATAGATTGCTTATTTCCATTTTGTTTGCTTCTTTTTCTGGAGTTTTGTTCTGTTCTTTCATTTGGGCCATAGTTCTTTGTCTCCTCATTTTGGCAGTCTCCCTGTGTTTGATTCTATGTGTTAGGTAGAGCTGCTATGACCCCATGTCTTGGTAGCATGGCCTAATGTAGTAGGTGTTTTGTAAGGTTCAGAGACATGGACTCCCCTATCCTACAGGCTGGATACTGGAGTTGTACCCTCCATGTGGGCTGAGTATACCCTCCTCTTATAGTTGAGTTTTGATTGCTGTCAGCAGGTCAATGGGAGGGATTTACCTAGGCCAGAAAGCTGGTAGAACTGGCTGTGTCTGCTGGTCAGCAACCACTGCCTTCCATGGCTTGTGGAGGTGGTTGGGTCATGGTGCTGTAACATGCTCTGTAACTGTCTGATGCAGACTCTGACCCATGAAGTCTGTGTGTTGTGGTTTCGAGAGACGGATTCACACGGACTACAGAAGTCCTGTGGAGAAAAAGGGATGGCATGGCCACTCTCTCAGTGAGAGAGAGGTCTGTGACCCTTGCCTGGACAGGCTTTTATTGCTTTTCTGGGCACATTACATCGAGGATAGTCCTCATTTACTCTGCACAGGTTTGCTTTAGGTGGTTACCTTTTGCAGAAAACAAAGGAGAGGATGCTGCTAATTAAATCACAGTAGAAGGATATTTGCAAATGCAAAGGGAAAAGTGATTGAACTGGTTACACTTGTCCTTGGAAGGTTTAGCATAGATTTTAGGAAGTTAATTTAAAGATATGCAGTAAACAGTTGCTGCCTCAATTCAGGGTGAGGGAGTTTTAGCAAAAGCAAGCCTCAGGGCAGCCTAGGGACAATGCAGGCCTGATTCCCCATGGGAGAATCTGTCCATGGGTGTGGGTCCTATGCACTGGACCTCGTTCCCCATTGGCCTTTCAAAGTGGGGGCTGGGCTACATTTCCCACACCACGCAGAATGGTCCCCTATAACTGTCCACTGGGTACACATGCCCTAGTGTTTCCTGGGTGGTGCAGCCCAAGGTCAGTCACCACCTGTGTTCTGTCTGGGTCCCCTTGCATAAGCTATAAAGTGATCTCAAGATGGCTACTGCTAGTGTTGAGAGATATGGGGGCTAGGCTCAACTCTTGCTTGCTTGAGCGGATTTAGGAAGATCTGAAGCCTATGCGTAGTCCAGCCATTCATATGGAAAAGCTGCTGCTACCAGCTTGGGTGGGTCCATAATCTGGATGGGTTGGAGCCTTAGGTAATTTTCTGGGTGGGGCTAACTCTGTGAGCCAAGTTGATGGAGACTCAGATGTGGTGCTGTCACACTGTGGCTGTATGTGGGGGAGGACTCAAAAAGGAACAATTGGCTGTTCTCTGCAGTTCTATCTGGGAGGAAGCTGTTCCCCTGCTTTTGGCCTGATGACAGACACTTCAGTTCTTCCCTGTATGCCACTGGTGCCCTTCAAAGTGCTGCCCCAATGTGGGAGCCCAGAGGGACAGAGTCTGAGTAAGTCTTTGTGTGGAGCCTTCCAAGAAGAGATGCCTGATGATTCCAGTTTCTTTCCCCAACCCAACACCCACTGGTTTTTAAAAACCAGTCTGCCAGAAGTTATGAGGACTTACCTTCCTGGCACTGGAACCCTGGGCTGGGATCCCTTGTTCCCAAGATATTACTCTGTTTTATCTCCACCACATATGGGTTTGGGACCAGCCCATTTCATGTTTCCACATCTCTGTCCCTCCCCCCTTCCTACCCATCTGGATGAATGTGGTTTCTCTAATTCCTTAGTTGTCAGACTTCCATATAGCTGAATTTTCTGATGGTTCTGAGTGATGTTTGCTCTGTCGTTTAACTGTAATTTTTCTGTGGTTGTGTGAGGAGGTGACCCGCATTTAACTCTGCCTCCAACTTGACTGGAAATCAAATAACCTTTTTTTCATATGTTTTATTGGGGTATACTTGACAAATAAAATTATATATCTTTAAAGTGTACAACTTAATGAGTTGATAAGTATACATTGTGGAACATTTACCACAATCAACAAAGTCATCGCTTTACATAGTTAATTTTTTTAAAAAAATAACTTTTTAAGAAATTTTTTCCTTCCCAAAGTTATAGACTCTTGCAGTGGGTTTAAGGTTTCAAAGACCTTTTGTCTTTCCAAAATTTATTTTTGTGTATGGTGCTGCTAAGAAATTTAATTTAATTATGTTTTCTTAACATTTCTTTTTTTAAATATATTTTATTGATTATGCTATTACAGTTGTCCCATTTCCCTCCCTTTATTCCCCTCCACCCTGCACACTGCCTCCCAACCACAGTCCATGGGTCATACATATAAGTTCTTTGGCTTCTCCATTTTCTATACTATGCTTAACCTCCCCATGTCTATTTTGTGTCTACCTATTATGCTTCTTATTTCCTGTACCTTTTCCTCTATTTTCCCACTCCCACTCCCCACTGATAACCCTCCATGTGATCTCCATTTCTGTGATTCTGTTCCTGTGCTAGTTGTTTGCTTAGTTCATTTTTTTTTAAGGTTTGGTTGTTAATAGTTGTGAGTTTGTTGTCATTTTACTATTCATATTTTTATTTCCTTTTTCTTAGATAAGACCCTTTAACATTTCATATAATAAGGGCCTAGTGATGATGAACTCCTTTAACTTGCCCTTATTTGGGAAGCACTTTATCTGCCCTTCCATTCTAAATGATAGCTTTGCTGGATAGAGTAATCTTAGATGGGGGTCCTTCCCTTTCATGACTTCAAAGACATCTTTTCAGCTGCCTCTCGCCTGCAAGGTTTCTTTTGAGAAATAAGTTCATAGTCTAATGGGAACTCCTTTGTAGATAACTTCCACCTTTTCTCTTGCTGCTTGTAAGATTCTCTCCTTATCTTTAATCTTGGGTAATGTAATTCTGATGTGCCTTGGTGTGTGCTTCCTTGGGTCCAACTTGTCTTGGACTCTCTGAGCTTCCTGGACATTCTGGAAGTCTATTTCCTTTGCCAGAATGGGGAATGTTGCCTTCATTATTTGTTCAAATAAGTTTTCTACTTCTTCCTCTTCCTCTTCTCCTTCTGGCACCATTATGATTCAGATGTTGGAATGTTTAAAGTTTTCCTGGAGGTTCCTAAGCCTTTCCTCATATTTTTGAATTCTTGTTTTTTCATTTTGTTCTGATTGAATGTTTCTTTTTTCCTTCTGGTCTAAACCATCAATTTGAGCCCCAGTCACCTTCTCGTCACTGTTGGTTGCCTGGGCATTTTCCCTTTTTTTCACTTTTCACAGCCTTCATTTTTTTCTTCTATTTTGTGACCATACTCAACCAATTCTGTGAACTTCCTGATTACCAGTGTTTTAAACTGTGCATCTGATCGGTTGGCTATCTCTTCATCACTTAGTTTTATTTTTCTAGTGCTTTGATCTGTTCTTTCATTTGGTACATTTTTTTGTGTGTGTGTTGGCACACCTGTTACATAGTAAGGGGCAAAGCCTTAGGTATTGACTAGGTCAGGACAAATCAGGTTACTGTATTTTGGCAGTGTATGTGACAGAGGGGTCCAAGAGGGAGGAATGCCACTTGTTCAGCTCTCTGACAGCTTTTAATCACTCCAACCACTACCCAAAAGCAAATTGGGCCCTTCTGGTGCTGATTCCAAGGTGGGTGGCTTTGTGTCCATTCTAGGACCCTTTGTGTCTCTCCAATGAATTCTCCTGTGAAGCTTGGAGTTTCTCCCACAGCCTCAGCCCTCATAGGTTTTCTCAGAGGTTTTGAGGCTTTATTTCCCTGTGCTGGGACCCTGGGTTGCACAGTCTGTCTCACTCCCCAGTTGTTCCTCCAAGTTTATCTGCATGCAAATGTGGGACTGCACACTCTGAAAGCCTGCTGCCTTGCCTGGTTGGCCAGCTGCCCCCTTGCTGAGAGTCCTCTCCACTTGGCTGCCCATCTCTGCCCCTTCTACCAGTTTGGATGAATGTTTCTTCTTTAACTCCTTGGTTGTCAGATTTCCATACAGTTCAATTTTCTGTCAGTTCTGGTTGTTGTTTTTTTATTATTTTAAATTTTTTGTTGTCCTTTTGGTTGTGTGATGAGGCACAGTGTGTCTACCTACACCTCCATCTTGGCCAGAAGTCTCAACATTTCTTATTAAGTAGTGCATCCTTCTCACCCCATCAACTTGTAGTACTCTCTCTGTCATATGACATATATGTGTGGATTTGGCTGTTTATTCTGCTGCATTAAAGAAAGCATCCATCCCTATACCACTTCCACATGGTTTTAATTACTAAAATTTTATATTAAGTTTTGATATATGGTAAAGAAACCACCTTTCATATTTTTGTTTTTCAAATTAGCCTTATACAGGGTCCAACAAAAATAACACTCCTTTGTATTAGAAAAAATTTTATTACAAAATTATAAGCATATAATTCTGTAACATAACAATATAGCATTCAAGCATATCATATGACATTTTAGGGGAAGTGTTCAAATTAAAACTATAAGTTATTACATCCATATTACAAGCATATTATTCTGTGTAGTAGTAGGCTGTCCTGGGAATTGTAGGATGACTATCCTACAAGGATGACTTGGTTTCTACCCACTAGAACTTTAGACATTTTCAAATGTTTACTTAGGTAAAAATCACTCATGGTTCTATAGAAACTGTAGGATAAATGTATTAAATTCCAAAAATTTTGATTTGGGTGTTGGCTAAAATTATATTAAATTTATAAATCACGTATGGGGAGAATCATTATCATTATAAGTATTCTCTAACATGGAGATGTTTTATCTCTAAATTTTCTCAATTTCATTTTGTGTCCTTTAGTAATGTCTTATGATTTCCTCCACAAAGATTGTGAACATCTGTTGTTAGACTTACTCTTGGGCTCTGTGTAATATTTTTGCTATTGTAAAGGAAAGGTATTTTCTTTACTGGTTAACAAAATTTTTACAGGATTCAGGTGCAGAATTCTATAATACATCATCCTTATACTAAATTATGTGTTCACCACTTCAAATCAAGTCTCATCTATCACCATTTATCCACCCTATTTCTTCCTCCATCCATCCGCCGCAACAATCACCACATTATTGTTCATGTCAATGAGTTTTTTTCTTTTTTG
Source organism: Trachops cirrhosus (assembly GCA_028533065.1). NCBI lineage: Eukaryota > Metazoa > Chordata > Mammalia > Chiroptera > Phyllostomidae > Trachops > Trachops cirrhosus. The sequence goes on from JAPYXV010004664.1 coordinate 9,940, forward strand.
CTCAATCCCCCACCCTCCCTACCAGCTGCCCACCATCCTGACAGCTGTCAGCCTGCTCTCTAGCTATGATTCTGTCACTTGCTTATTCATTATATACCACAATGACTGAAATCATATGATACTTATTTCACTTATCATAATGCTCTCCAGAACCATCTGTGCTGTCACAAAGGGTAAGATTTTTACATTTTCTTTTTATGACCAAGTAGTATTCCATTGTGTAAATGTACCACAGCTTTTTTTTATATCAACTCATCTACTGAAGAACACTTGGACTGATTCTAAATCTTGGCTATTGTAAATAGTGCTCCAATGAACATAGGAGTGCATATATTCTTTTGAATTAATGTTTTTACTTTCTTTGGATAAATTTCCAGAAGTGAAATCACGGGTCATAAGACAGTTCCATTTTTAATTTTTAAAAAATCTTTACCTGAGATACATTTTTATTGATTTAGAGATGGAAGAAGAAAGGAGAGAGAAACACAGTTGAACTGATGTGAGAGAAACATGGATCAGGTGCATCCCTTACACGCCATCCAGGGATCCAACCCTGATCAGAAATTGATCCTGCAACCCTTGGTGTATGGAATGATGATCCAACTAAATGAGCCACCTGGCCATGGTTTCATTTTTAATTTTTTTGAGTAATTCCACACTGCTTTACATAGTGGTTGAACCAAACTGCATTCACAGCAACAGTGCAATGAGGTACCCTTTTCTCCACTACCTTGCCAACAATTGTTTGTTGATTTATTAATCATAGCCATTCTGACAGGGTGAAGTGCTATCTCATTCTGGATTAAATTTGAATTTCTCGGATGATCAGTGATGTTGATGATCTTTTCATATGAACACTGACATTCTGTATGCTCTTTGGAGAAATGTCTATTTAGGTTCTTTGCCACATTTTATTTTTATTTATTTTTATTTTTTTTATTTTAGTCATTATTCGATACAGTTTCTATCCTTCATTCCCATTCCAGCCCACCCACCCATTCCTCCCCTCCTCCCTCCCATTTCCAACCCCCTTAGTTTTGTCCATGTGTCCTCTATATTTGTTCCTGTAAACCCTTCCCTTCTCCCCTGAAATTCCCTCCCCTCTCCCATCTGATCACTGACTACCTGTCCTCTATTTCAGTGTCTTTTGTTATATTTTACTTGTTTCTTTGTTTTGTTGTTTAGGTTCCTGTTAATGGCGAGATCATACGGTATTTGTCTTTCACTGCCTGGC
>JAPYXV010004665.1:0-11172 GCA_028533065.1 Trachops cirrhosus
CACACTTTGATAGGTCAACTCAGAGAAAACACAAGTTAGCAAACATTTATGACTGTTAATATACAGGGTTCAGCAGAAGTAACATCACTGAGAGTGGTTGGTAGGGTATGTGAATGTCCCACACAAGATGGACAGCAATTTGAACATTTCGCCTAAGATGTCATATGGTGTGCTTGAGTATATTATTGTTATGCTACAGAATTACGTACTTGTGATTTTGTAATAAAAGTTTCATGTAATAAAAAATGGCTGTTATTTGTGCTGGACTATTTGTTGATGACCTGCTTTGTGATAAAAAATAGTTTTTTGCTTAAGTAGTGAAAATACAGTGGAATGAGTATATTCAAAAGTGTATGTGTGTGTGTGTGTATTATTTTATCTCTTTAGGAAGATGCTCTGACAGTCACATGCATAACCATTTGCCATAAAAGCCCACTGAACAGTAACCTAACTACACTTGTGTGTATGTTTGGGAGGAGAGGTAAGTGAGATTGGAAGAAAACTAATTTCGATGAGAAAGAGTGTTCTAGGTGAGAAAATATCTGGAGCAAAGGCACAGCAACAAGAGACTGCTGCTACTAAAATTTAATATTCTGATTAGGAGAGTAGGGACCAATGTGGGAAGAAGGTAAGTGGGAAACTGTCACAGAAGGCCTTTGTTCCCCATGGTATATTAAGCTTCATTCCTTAAAGAGTTGAGTAGTTGTAATTGGAGGGACTGGGTGAGAACAGTAAGGAGACAGGAGCCAACATGCATGGATATAGTGAATTATAATGACAGAAGTAAAGTGACAGATTTTGGTGTTAGGTATGTATTTGAGAAAAACAATACTGAAGACAGAAAAACAAGATAAAAGCTCAAGTAGGGGTCTTAGTGAGAGAAGATGGTGAAAGTGGAATTAAGACAGTGGTAGTAGGAGTAAGTTAAAGGGGACAAAATCAAAACACAAGAGCTTGACAACTGATTGGCTGTAGTTGAGTTTAAAGATGCCAAGTCATCAATAAACTTAATAGCTGGGGGTTGATAACAAAGTAGATGCTGGTGCTTCCCATATGCATGCAGCCTGTCTCCTCCACTCCATCAGAGCAAGGGCTGCATACAGTTTGCTCATCATTTTGCCCCTGGTGACTAGCAAAGTGCTTGGCTCAGAATGAGTTCTCAACAAAAATGTGCTGAATGCATGAAATATAAAAGAAGCATATTAGGAGTGGAAGGTAATGGATTTAATTTTAAATAAATTGAGTATGATATACCTGTGAAACATTCAAGCATAAACACCTCACTCAAATAAGCAAAATTAATTTCTATCCCAAGAGAATTTGAAACGTGACAGAAAGACTAAGTCAGTCAGCTATTAGGAAATATTTTGTAGGTATTCACATTGGCATGCCTACACTATAACATTAGTGGATTTCCGGGCAAAAATACAAATGAGACTCCATATACCATGAACCTAAATATTTAAAAGTTACAAAAATTAAGCTAACACATTGTTTACAAGAATAGGTGCTAGTCTTCTAGGCTGACAAATATATTATTTTAATGATATATTTGATATATAATACCTATATTCTAGATTTGAATATACAATTCTCAGAAACAATTCCCATTCTCTTTCTGTTCTTACAGGTTTTATAATAGAATCTATACAAACCAGAAGAACGTCTTTCAAGAAGTACTTCTTTAAGTTCATTAAGTATTTATAGTAAAACATGACATAAGCTCATTAGGGCACAATTAATTGCTTATTTTCTCAGTACCAGCATTTTAAAGCAACCCTGCCATATTTTTATGTAGTCTTAGAGAATAAATATCTGATTTTGTTGAACAATGTTCACAGAAAAACTTTGCACATAAATTCACTCCAACAGGATTTGTGCTAATTGAATGCAAGAGAAAACGAAAATGTCAAGAAACAAATAAACAAGCCACCACTTCTCCATTTCACCAAGACTTCTGTCTAGAGAATTCAGCAGCTGATAAAAAATGAGAAACAGAATTACTGTGGCAAAGACAAGTTGCCTTGTGTGTTGGGAGGAAGACAGCAAAAACACAAAGAAAAGGACCACATCACTTGGGTAAATTATTCTCAACATTTCCAAGAAACAGACATGAGTAATTCCATAGGAGTTAGGCAGTGATTTTAGAAGTCCATCAGGCGTAATGGACAAAACTTCTATAAAAATCAACAGAAAATTCAGAGTTGTCATTTCAGTCCTTGCATCAAAGGAGTAAATTGTACAAATGGAAAGGGGGCGGGGGGGGAGAAAATTGTCGAAATGGCACATCTGTCCTGAGACCCAAATAAACCACTGACAGATGAAGAAACTCACTTTAACCTGATCATGAGGGACCTAAGTGCTAAACAGAAAAGAAGCAAAGAAGAGGAGAGACACTTTGAAAAATTAGTGCATCAGAAAACAAAAGAAAGCATAGTGACAATGATGTGCAGATCACAGAATGTTCAGTCTTATAAATATCTAATGTGCAGGGACAAAGAATATATAAATATAAAACAATTCCATTCTGAGAGAGAATATTTATGGAATAGAGAAATTATGTATGCATTAGGAGTAGCATGAACTCAAGGTACATAGAATGGAAAATGGTTTAGCTATCAGGTCCTCGAATCTTCTCATTTTAAACCTGAGAAAAGGAAAAAAATGAAGAGGGTAAATGCTATCTTATAAAATGAATTACTCATTCATAGTAAGGCAATATAAAATAATTGGGCAATGTTTACAATTAGCCTGAGGTTAATTATAGATGTTCAATTTAAACCAACACAAAAACAATAAAGCAAAAAAAGTGATATGCATGGATATTTTTCCCATTCAAAATTAGCTCATTAAAATGTTTACCCCCTCAAGGAAATAATAAAGTCTTAATCCTTTAATAAAAACAAATATTTGTTAAACATCTATTTTACTTAGCACAAGGGAAATATCATAAGAATCATAAAATTTTTAAATGCTTTCAGTTTGTTTTGGTTCATTTTAAACACCAAACTCAAGGCTGACATTGACTATCCATACGATGAACTCTAGAAATACATTCTCTTTTAATGTTATGATGTAGTTTTATGATACACCCAAACTGTGTCTGATAGACCAGGAGCCACCACTGCCAAATGCATACACTCTTCCCTCCCTTATTATCTTTCACCCAGAAAACACAATGGCCGCAGTCCCTGAAAATCATCATTGACTGCAGAGGAGTTCTGCTTTGGGCACAGTGTGGCTCTAAGGATACCCAGGTAAAGAGCCCTCTGTTTTACAAACACCTCTTGTCCCCTTATCCCAACTTTACGTCCTCTTACACAAATCCTCCATGGCAGCCACCATCCTGTCATGTAAGTTCACCACATTCACTCAACCTAATCTCCCGTTTCACATGAAATGCTCTTCCTAGTTATTCATCCTCATCTCATCTCCAATGATGAGAGAGCCCGTTTCTACCTGACCTTCTGCCACTCCTGGAGCCCTGTGTGTCTGCCTTTTCAGTGTTTCTGGTTCATGGTTGACTGGGTCCCATTTCAATTCTACATGCCTTACTCTCTCCAAAGGAACCATTTTGGAAAACAAAACAGAAAACAAAAAATAACCACATCTTTGTAGCATCATCACTTGTCAATGAATTTGCTCACTTCTCAATGTCAGGTATCCTGGAACATTTTGCTATCCAGTGATTTCCCCCTTTGGTCCTGAGGCAATGGGATGGCTAAGGTCCTTGCCCTTGTCAAACTCTAGTGTAGCTTCCACTAGAGCTTTTGGGACATGGACCGATTGCCTGGTATGATTTAAATAACATCAGGATACACTCACTAAGAATCAAGCAGCTGAACCTCTCCACTCTGGAAAACACCACTTTGGTGGGCAATAATGTTAATTCCTTGATGTCATTTGCAATTGTTCTTCCCAACACTGTGCTGAAAATACTGCTTTCACAGATGATTTCATTCTCTCCTTCACTTAAAAACCTATTTTTCAGCACCATGAAGGAAATATTTCAGAATTGTATCATTTCTTTGCATTGCTGGAAATTGTACAATGCACTATAGTCATGTACCAGTTAACAATGGCTGTACATTCTGAGAAATGCATCGTTAGATGATTCCCTTGTCATGTGAACATCACAGAGTGCACTTGTGAAGACACAGATGCTATGGCTTACTACTGTAATTGAATTTGCTATGCTTTCATACAACTGGCAGCACAGCAGGTTTCTTTACACCCGTATCACAAAACGTAAGTAATGCATTGTGCTATGACATTAAATAGCTATGACATCATGAGGTGACAGAAATTCTCAGCTCTGGTACAATCTTATGGGACAACCATCAATATGCCATCCCTCATTGACTAAAAAGTTATGTGGTACATAGCTGCATTTGGAACTATGTACAAAAAAAATGTGAAGCTATTGGTACTTGCAAAATTGATTTCTGAAATATGCAACTAAACAACCCCAAAACCTATTCAACAGCAACTTCGGAGCCATGTTCCTGATTCTCCATCACTCTTAGAGACCATGTTATTGTAACGTATGAGTGAGTGTAACTTCTAAGAATACCGGTGAATCTCATTTCTAAGGAGATAATCCCTCCACTAAGTATATCTCACCTGCTCAAGCTGTAAGGTCCCTTTGACTTGGTCCCTCTACCCATTGCCCAGGCCGCCACCTTGTGGACAAGGGATTTCCTGCTGCCCTGGAATGGCTCACACTAAATCGTCAGCCCAGAGAGGTTTGGAGGTAGCCAGGAATTAAGGGACTGAAAAATGTTGATGGTAGCCCTGGCTGGTGTAGCTCAGTGGATTGAGTGTGGGCTGTGAACCAAAGGGTCACCAGTTTGATTCTTAGTCAGGACACATGCCTGGGTTGTGAGCCAGGTCCCTAGTGAGGGCCACGTGAGAAGTAAGCACACATTGATGTTTTTCTCCCTCTCTTTTTCCCTCCCTTCCCTTCTGTCTAAAAATAAATAAATAAAATTTTTTTTAAAAAAAGAAACATATTGATGGTAAAAGAAAAAATAGTACAAAACCAAGAATAAATACCACAGAGGTAGATGCACACACCTCAAAAAAATGCCCAGAAATCTGAACTTCTGATTCTATGGAAACATAAATAGTAAACAGGAGTGTAGTTGTTTACAACTACAATGAGAAGTATAGATTTAATGAATAACAGATGATTCTCTGCAGATAATATAACTTGAAAGGATCTTTACAGCAGTTACAAAGAACAAATATTTTTTGTAAAAACTTATAAGACAATCTTAGAACAAAGCATGTAAGGTGTCTGTTAGTGCAGAGCATATAAAAGAGCCTGAACTATTAAGTTAAAAGAATACAGGACTCAGTTCACAGGACGCCAGTTCTACACTTAAATCTGCTGCTTAAATAGCTATGGTACATTTGGCAATTCACTCAACAGTTGCTTCATCTGTTACATATGAATAATCCTATCTGTTAACAGATTTCAGTCCTACAATAAGAACGAAGTTAGCCATGGATGGGATAACATTGTAAGAAATATAAAGTACCCTCCTTATAAATCAATATTTTAATTATTACTGGAAATAATTAGTAACAATTTTTTTCATCCTCACCCAAGGACATTTTTTCATTGCTTTTTAGAGAGAGGAAAGGAGAGAAACATCAGTGTAAGAGAAAAACATCAATTGGTTGCCTCCGGTTCCTACTGGGACTAGGGACTGAACGCACAATTTAGGCATATACCCTGACCAGGAATTCAACCCACCACCCTTCAGCTAGAGAATGATGCTCTAACCAACTGAGCCATACCAACCCGGGCAGTAACAATTTTTACTCATAGAGTATGCAAATGTAATAGTACAGAACCATTGTTACCAGTACTCCAGCAGGAACTCCGTTTTTAGATTCTAACCCAATCAAGGTTTCTCTCAAGGGAAAGTATGCCTCCTCATAAAAACAGAATTTCCTAGGCTGAGTTATTCTCCTGAGAGGCAGAGCTTTCTTTTTATCATGGCCATACATCATAGTGAAGATAGAGTCCAGAAAATTTTCTTTGGGGAACAAAGGACTGAAATCTTACTTACATGCGAACTAGAGAAAGCGGGAAGTCCAGTCCCCACTTGCATATTATGAAGTCGTGTCTGCTGAGAGTTTTGAGAATCCAAAGTCTCATTCTAAACCCTCACAAAGAGCATTATTTGTGAGATACAATATTAACCAGGATTTCACACAGGATCAAGGTACCTTCTATACACAACACAGACAGTCTAATACTACGAGTCAGAGATATTCTTCCCATAAATGTAAGCATTTATCCATGTTCATAGACTCTTTGCTAAAGAAAGATATGTTACCATTTTTTATTTTAGTGGGTTTTGTTTTCACTTTGCTTAACAAAGATAATCTGAACATGTTCATAATACAATTAAAATATAACTACTTATTAGCTTTAAAATTTTTGTCAACATAGCTGAAAATAAAGCACATTAAAATGTATTTTACTAAAAACAACAGTGTCTTTTAGTTTAATGTGGTGAATGAATGTGCATTTATCTATTAGAATCAACTATAATGAGAATAATGACAGAGAAAAGGAATAAACCCCAAAAGACAAAGAAAATTGGAAAGGAAGGGCTGAAGATGTGTTATCAAGGAAATTTTATAGGCGGGAAGCAGAAAGACATATCACAACTTACTCCGCAGACCAGGGAACATGAAAGGCTAAGCCAGCAGTCAGCAGGTAGTGGGGGGAAAGTCAAATCTTTGTGTCTCAGAACCCTGGAACGGTTCAGGTTGGGGGAACCGGGTCCTTTTGAAGGTAAGATGTAGAGTAGGGGCTACAAACAGAAGCATTCGTTCAAAGTCTACTTAAGAAACACTTTGACTCCCAGAATTTCTACCCCTTTATCGCCTCTTTGTCACCCTGACAGAGGGCTGGGTTCAAGGTCACAGGCACTGTTGCAGAAGAATAGAACAAACATAAAACATACATGAAAGGCTACATGCTACAAAATATGGTCAAGCAGGCTATCCCGCCTTGCTGGCTCCGAGAATGCTGAAAATAAGGTGCAGATGCCTCAGGCAAGAGAATAGATTACTCTCTAGGGAACCTGGCCTTCTGAAGAGAAAAAGCAACAGATGTCCAGGAACAAGGTCCCCAAGGCAGAAAGAAGAAAGAAGGAGGGGAAAAGGGAGGGAGGGAAGAAAGGAGGGAGGGAAGAAGGAGTAACTGAGTTTACTGCTATACATTAATATCAGATGTTGTATATCAATCCACTTTACTGGGCCAGTACCCCCTCCCCAGCTAATGGATGCTTAGGGCATCCATCCATCCCCTCATCTGGGAACATGCCCTGGCCAAGAGGTAGCCACCATACACCCCCTGCCCCACAGTGCCAGTAACTGTCTTCTCAGAGCTAACTTTGCCTTGACTCTCCCTCTTGGGACCAGACAAAAGCTAAACCCCACTCAAAGACTACATCCTTGCTTATTTTCAGTCCCAGACCAGTGCTGCTCTTACTCCTCTTCTGAGTATGCTACTCAGTAAAGTGAGTGCATCCAGATTCTCTTCTCAAGTTCTATTTCTAGGGAACTTGAACAGAGAACTTACTTGATATATGCAAATATACTGAGAAGAGTTTTACATCTCTGATAGTTTAAGAACAGGCTCCTATGAAAATGACAGGAACAAATATAGAGGACACATGGACAAAACTAGGGGGGTTGTAAAGGGGAGGCAGGAGGGGAGGAATGGGTGGGTGAGCTGGAATGGGACTAAAGGATAGAAACTGTACTGAATAAACTAAAATTAAAAAATTAAAAATTAAAAAAAGAAAATGACAATAAAAAGAAGCAATTTTAAACTACAAGGAAAAAAGAATTTGTACAAGGAAAAGAATAAAACAGTCATATTATACTCTATGACTCCTCTATGGATAAACACAAAATATTATATATAATATTCTATATATTCTATATGAAATATATATTTCTATATTACATATGAAATATTTATTTATACACAAAGTCTGGCAGAAGTAAGGCTTGCTTGAGTGCTGTTAGTAGGGTACATGAATGTCCCACACAAGATGAACAGCAATTTGAACATTTCACCTAAAATGTCATATGGTGTGCTCCACTGTGATACTATTACATTACAGAATTGCAGGCTTGTGATTTTGTAATAAAAGATTTTGTAATAAAAAGGGGCATTATTTGTGCTGGACCCTGTATACTCATTTATACATGAAATAAATGTATTGGGAGGGTAAAAGAAAAAATGTTCACATGGGTGCTGGGGACAGGGACGTGAGAAAAGCAGATGTTTCCCACATGAACCAATCAAAGAATTGCTTAAAATGGCACTTATTTACAAATATGAAGGTAAACAGCATAAGAAACAGTTAAAAGGTTTGAAAGTGAATGTCTCCACTCACATTCACTTTGAAAGTCTCCATAGAGCAAAAATGTTGGAATAGGGAATGGTCTGTGTAATAAACCTTAACAGAACTACTTGACTTTAAAATTTCATATATGTACTTATTTATGAAATATAGATTTTATAGATAAAATTTCATACTCACTCATATATGCATATTTTAAAAGGTACATATTAATTTTAAAAACCAAAAATACATATAAAATATAATACATATCAAAATATAAAATGTATTTATAAAATATATAATATATACTTATAAAATATAAAAAATCTGTAGCCTCAATACACAATTGGAGAATTATTTTTAACATTTTGCTCTAAATCTTCTCAGTTCCTTTTTCCTTTGGTTATTTTATCTTTCACAATTTTATTTATTCTCTACATTCAATTTTCTTTTTTTCACATTATCTCACATGCATTTACTGACATTATTGACTTTTATAAGCACTGCTTTTTGCTAAAATATTTCATCATATAAATTGTATAATCTATTTAACCATTTGCCTCTTTTTCTGTTTTTACAGAACTCCCTGTATGTCCATTGTAAATAATGCTGAGGTGCACTTCTATGAGCATAAAGCATCTTCTCTGTATATTTTAGTGTGCAGATATCCACATTATGCCCAAATCTATTGATTTGTAGCTTTCATACCTGAAATCATTTCAACAAAATTTTGCCCCAATAAAACAATTTAAATGTACTGTAGGTTTCATTATAATGAGATGTTACCTATGTAAATGATTTTCCAGTTCTTTGGTTTTAGGAGTTTGCCATCTCCCTCCGGGAAGCTTTTCCCTTTCTGGTACAACTTCAAGTTTTCCCCAATGAGCACTAAAACCAATAAGTCATTCACTTTTCTTGCTGCATTTGCTTCTTCTGTCATTGAATTCACTTCAATCTCTCTCAGGGGGCTTATAATCTTCCTCTCCTGTCTCCTCAATTCACATATATTTAAGAAACTGTCCATTTTTCTTCACAAAACATGCATTCTTCTTGAAGGTCTTCTTATGATTTATTTGATTATATGTGTCTTTGTCCTACATTTGTAATTTTTTAAAGACTTATCTTCTATGCTTTTTCATTCTGTACAACATTTATGCTTTCCCCCAGACCTTGCTCATTTTCCTCTTCAGCTAATGTGTATTAACGATGCTCATATTGTTTAACCGCCAATGAGTTAAAAGCAACCATGAAGATGAGTCCCCACAATATGCCAGGCATCTGTTAGGTTTGTTGAATCTGATGCCTCATTTTCTCCTTTACTATAACCCTGTGAATTAGGTATCAGTGGTCTTCCATTTTCACATTAGAGGAAACAGACACCAACTGCAATGTGAAACATCTGGACCTCTTGGTTATTTGAAATGAAAGGAAGGATTCCCATTCCACCGGGAAAATGCACATGGGAACGTTAGCCACTGATTCTTACTTGTTGGTAAGTTTTAAATAACTAAGTTGAATCAAACTAATTCAAGACAGTAAAGGTGACATTTTCCTTTTCCTTCAAAGCTTAAGTGACTATTTTTTCATCTGATTTTCCCAATGCCTGGGCCAAATCTTTGTAGGAGGCAATGAGCAGTCCTTTGAAAATCGAACCCTGACTATTTGATGCTGACTAGCTAACATTCAAACACATGGCTGGCAGTGGAAAAGTGAACTGGGAAAAACTATTAATACACTGTACTGAGTCCATCTCTACTATTGGGGGCAAAACTATTTAGAAAGCAAGATCTTGTTAAATGTCATTACTTTTAGATAGAGTAATGTATTTATACCTAGAAATTATGTGTTTGCTGTTTCTAAAGGGGTACGCATTTAATTGTTTTTCCTTTGTTTGATATCAGCAAGTATTTAAAGACTAAAATGATTAATGTTCATAATATATTAATCTAACATAAGGTCTCTGATACCAATGATAATTCCTTAACATTTTTAAAAAGATTTTATTTATTTATTTATTTACTTTTTAGAGACATGAGAAGGGAGGGAGAAAGAGAGGGAGAGAAACATTGATCAGTTGCCTCTCTCACGTGCCCACACTGGGGACCGAACCCACAACCCAGGCATGTGCCCTGCCAGGAAATCAAACCAGCCACCTTTTGCTTTACAGTATGACACCCAACCAACTGAGCCATACCATTCAGGGCAACATGTTTTGTCCTTTCAGTGAAAACAAGGAACAGCTCAGAGTAGGATGAATCAAGAATCACATGAATAATACTCCATCCTCTTTCTTTTCTTCATATCGGACTTAATCCTGGTCTTTGTCTTGTTTGATCTACATTGTCCTTGGAAATCCTCCATGAGAGAAGCCAGACACCACAGGGCTAGGTTGGCACTAGACTCCCTACTGTGCTTAGACGATGGTTGACAACATCCTAAAGAGCCATGACCGTCACACGAACTCAGTCGTGGACCTAGGTGGGCAGCCGCCGGGCTGCAGTGGGCTGTACTCTCTGTGGCAGGCTGCCTGAATGGAATACTTTCATGGCAGCATTTTCACGGTTACCACAGCCCCCAATATTTTCTAGTGAATCACCAGACATGGTGGCATCTCGGGGATTTTTCTGCATGAGTCTGTGCTTTGACTCTGGCTTCTTTTGGATAATCACTGCTATTCTCTGTGCTCTTGCCTCTCAGAATGACCTGTGGCATTTCTCGAACTACCCACCAGCCTAGAGGGATCTATTACCGGCACACTGTCCTGGGATGATGAAGGAAGGAGCTTAAAAGG
>JAPYXV010004666.1:0-11172 GCA_028533065.1 Trachops cirrhosus
ATACCATATGCTCTCGCTTTTAACAGGAACCTAAACAACAAAACAAAGAACCAAGTAAAATATAACAAAAGACACTGAAATAGAGAACAGGCTGACAGTGACCAGAGGGGAGAGGGGAGGGAATTTCAGGGGAGAAGAGAAGGGTTTACAGGAACAAATATAGAGGACACATGGACACAACTAAGGGGGTTGGAAATGGGAAGGAGGAGGTGAGGGATGGGTGGGTGGGCTGGAATGGGAATAAAGGATAGAAACTGTAGTGAATAAACTAAAATAAAAAATTTAAATGTGAAATAAAATAAAATAAAATAAAATGTGATAGAGTAAAAAAAAAAAAAAACCTCTGGGTCAGTTCTGCCTCCACAGGGCCCCTCCTCCCCTGAGCAGAGCTCTTCCTCTCACACTGGGAGCTCCCTCTCCAGCACCAGGCAAGAGCCCCTGTGGAGGGCAGCCAGGATTTTAAATGAAAAGAGACAGACTCAGGGACCTGTGAGGTGGTTTATGTTCCTGAACTAGGAGCAATATGATATCAGTGAAGAGACACCATGTTGGAAGAAACTGAGAGCTGACCATGTCATAAATGCCTTGAAAGTCATAAGTTTACCTTCCCAAGGAACTCAGGTGTGAATCTTTGAAAACCAAGCCCACACACATCATGAGCATCATCAACTAGTCAGGGAAAATTGAAACCGCCCAGACAGAAATGGCACATCACACATGCGGAAACCAGGTTGGACTGACTGCAGATTTCCCATCAGAAACCATCACAATCAGAAGAGTTTAAAGTCCTGAGAGGTGAGAAAATTTTGCCTTGATATCTTCTGGAAATATTCTTCAGGAAAGGAAGTGAAATAAAGGAAAACTGAGAATCTGACCTGCTTAGAACAGACAAGTTCTTCAGGCAGACAGGAGACAATTCAAAAAGGACACTTGGAAATTCAAGAGTTAGAGAAGAACAGTCATATCTAAGTAAATATGTAAGTAATAGCATATTTTTCTCCTCCCAACTTTTAAAAAAACAGGCATGGCTGTAGAAAGCAGAAATGGGCACACCATCTGGAGGGTGTGTGATGTGTGTGGATGGACTGCAGATTCCAACGGCAGCGCAAGGCAGTGGGCGTGAAGGGACCTGCCCAGTTGTGAGGCTTCTGCACTGACCTTGCAGAGGTTAAATATTATCTCCTCTGGGTGGAATCTGAGAAATTAGGTTGTATATTATAATACTTACAATCGTCACTGGGAAAGCAATGTGCAAAGACCTATAGTTAAAATTCCCATAGATAAAGTAGAATGGATGCTAAAAAACCACGCCAAACACAAAGAGGCAGTCATAGGAAACCTGAACAGAAAGCAGCAGGTGTGACATGCAGAAGCAACAATAACATTGGAAACCTAAAACAACCCTGTTTATCATTACATTAAATGTAAATGGTGACAGCACACGGAAATGGCAGATTAAAAAGTACATTAAAATACTGGATTCCTTTACTCTAGCTTATATTAGTTAATGCACGGGTTTATTTTTTTGTTAAATATATTTTATTGATTATGCTATTACAGTGTCCCATTTGCCCCCCTTTATTTCCCTCTGTCCTGCACACCCCCTTCACCCGAATTCTCCCCCTTCAGTTCATGTCCATGGTTTGTACACCTAAGTTCTTTGGCTTCTACATTTCCTATACTATTCTTACCCTCCCCCTGTCTGTTTTCTACCTACGGTCTACGCTACTTACTCTCTATACGTTTTCTGTGTTTCCCCCTCCCGGTCCTCCGCTGATAACCCTCCAGTAATCTCCATTTCTGTCATTCTGTCATTTTCTTGGATAAGTCCCTTTAACATTTCATATAGTAAGGGCTGGGGGAAGATGAACTCCTTTAACCTGACCTTATCAGGGAAGCACTTTATCTGCCCTTCCATTCTAAATGATAGCTTTGCTGGATAGAGCAATCTGGGATGTAGGTCCTTGCCTTTCATGACTTGGAATACTTCTTTCCAGCTCCTTCTTGCCTGCAAGGTCTCTTTTGAGAAATCAGCTGATAGTCTAATGGCATCCTTTGTAGGTAACAGCCCCTTTTCTCTTGCTTCTTTGAAGATTGTGCCCTTATCTTTAATCTTGGCTAATGTAATTATGATGTGCCTTGGTGTGTTCCTCCTTGGGTATAACTTCTTTGGGACTCTCTGAGCTTCCTGGACTTCCTAGAAGTCTATTTCCTTTGCCAGACTGGGGACGTGCTCCATTATTTGTTCAAATAAGTTTTCAATTTCTTGTACTTCCTCTTCTTCTTCTGGCACCCCTATGATTCAGACGTTGGGATATTTAAAGAAGTCCTAGAGGTTCTTAAGCCTCTCCTCATTTTTTTTTGAATTCTTGTTTCTTCATTCTGTTGTGGTTGAATGTTTCTTTCTTCTGTCTGCTCCAATTCATTGAATTGAGTTCTAGTTTCCTTCTCGTCACTGTTGGTTTCCTGTACATTTTCCTTGATTTCACTTTTTATAGCCTTCATTTATTCCTCTAATTTGCGACCATATTCAACCAATTCTGTGAGCATCTTGATGACCAGTGTTTTGAACTGTGCATCTGATAGGTTGGCTATCCATTCATCACTTTGTTGTATTTTTTCTGGCGCTTTGATGTGTTGTTCATTTGGGCCATTTTTTTTTTTTTTTGTCTTGTAGTGCCTGTTATGTAGTAAGGGGCAGAGTCTTAGGTGTTGACCAGGGCAGGGCCACCCATGTCTTTGCGTTGTGTTGCTGTATGTAGGGAAGAGGGAACAGTGCTGCTTGCTCTGCTCTCTGCTGGTCTTCAGTCACTTCCTCTGTTATCCACAATCAAATTGGGCCCTTCTGTTGTTGATTCCCACGTGGGTGGGTTTGTGTATATTCTAGGACCTTGTGGGTCTGTCCAATCAACTTTCCTGTGAGGCTGGCAATTTCTCCTGCTGCTCCCTCACCCCTCACAGGTGTTTTCAGCAGAGGCTTTGAGGCTATAAGCCACTGCTTCCTGGGGTCCACCAGCCACCGTCTTGTGGTGAGTCCTCTCCCCCTGGCTGCTCATCTCCTACCTGTCTGGATGAATGTTTCTCTTTAACTCCTTAGTTGTTGGACTTCCATACAGTTTGATTTTCTGTCAGTTCTGGTTGCTTTTTGTTTTTAAATTTGTTGTTGTCCTTCTTTTGGTTGTGTGAGGAGGCACAGTGTGTCTACCTATGCCTCCATCTTGGCTGGAAGTCACGGGTTTATTTCGGGAGTTTTGATTGTGTTCCATTGGTCTGCATGTCTCTGTTTCTTTCCTTTTCTTTTTTTTTTGTTGCAATTAACATGCTGTTTTAATTATTATAGCTCTGTAGCATAATTTGATACCAGGCAGAATGATGCCTTTAGCTCTATTCTTCTTTTTCAAGATTGCTTTGGCTATTGGTGGTCTTCAGTGGTCTTGTATAAATTTTCTTATTGCCTTTTCTATTTCTGTGAAAAGTGTATTTGAAATTTTGATAGGGCTTGCACTGAATTGTAGATTGGGCAGTATACACATTTTAGTGAATTCTTCCTAAGTATAAATGCAGGACATATTTCCATTTATTTCTGTCTTTTCAGTTTCTTTTACCAAAGTCTTAGTGTTTTCAACATCCAGTCCTTTCAGCTCCTTGGTCATTGTCTGTTGTGTTTGATGTTATTGTAAATGGGATTACATCTTTATTTCCTTTCCTGATTTTTTTATATTTTGCATATAGAAATGCCACTGATTCCTGAATGGTCATGTTGTATGCTGCCACTTTTCTGAGTTTGTTTTTAAGTTTTTACCATTTTTTGTGGAGTTTTTTTGGGTTTTATATAAAAGATGGTATTACCCACACACACAGTTTTATTTCTTTCTTCCCCATTTGGATCCCTGTGTTTCTCATCCTTGTCTGACGGCTCTGCCTGGGACGGTTGGTGTGAGTTGCACAGGAGCGGGGAGAGTGGGCTTCCTTGTGCTGTTGCTGATCTCAGAGACAAACTCTCAGCTTTTCAGTGTTGAGTCTGATGTTGCCTGTGGGCTTCCACATGTGACCTTTGTTGTGCTGAGCTGTGGTCATTCCATCCCCAATTTGTTGACAGTGTTTATTATGAAAAGTTTATTTTGAATGAGTGGTGTGCTTTTTCCAATGTCTTCTCCGCATCTATTCAAACAAGCACATGTTTTATATCATTTACTTTACTGTTGTGGTGGAAACTCTTACTGATATTCACATGTTAAGGGATTTTACACAATTATTAGGATCCTGTTTTAAATCCCATGTGATCAAGTTGTACAAAAGTTTTAATGTGTGCTTGAATTCCTCATGATAATAATATTCATTGAGATATTTTGCATCTCTGTTCAACAGGAATATTGTGGCCTCTTGTGCTTTTCTTGTCCTGCTCTGTGGTTGATGCCCTCTGTACCACTGTGCATTTCATTCACGTAATTTTTCCATAGAGGAATTTATGGGTTTTATATGATGACTTCTGTCTCTTTGTTGAATTTGCTGTTTAGTCCATGCAATGTTTTCGTGACTTTATCGAGCTGTCTTTTGTTTTTGTCTTGTAGTTCATGGAGTGTCTTTTGCATTACTTCTGGGTAAATTGCTGTTCTCCCTGACTTTGAGTTCGGTACTGGGACGTTATGATCTTTGGTGATGGTACAGATTCTGACTCTTCCTGATCTTTGGAGTGTTTAGTTCCCCTTTTGTATCTGACGTCGCAGTCCCCTCCTGCAAGCTTGACCAGCTGCCCTCAGGTGAGAGATGGTTTCTGTTGGTCCTGCTTGTGTTTTGAGGCTTCTGGGACCTCATGTAGAAGCGCAAGCTTCGTGCTTCTGGCGCCCTCTTGTGGCAGCTTCTCAGGTTGTAGGTTGGTCCTCATCTTTCAGGGTATCTGGCCAGTTGGTAAACTCTGTGTGTGTTTTTAAATTTAATGTTATTTTGAAAAAATAGGCCATGACTTTTTATAGACAGGGTCATCTATAGACATCATTTTTATAGACATCTCCAAGGTCCAGCTGACTTCAGTCCAGTCTCAGGCCTCCTCTTTTCACTCTTGAGGGGATCAGAGGCATCTTAGGGTCCTCAGGGGTCTCCAGTTCTGAGCCTTGATAAACAACCGGGTGGCTGCTGCTCTGGGCGGGGCGAGGACTTAGTGGGCTGCACGGGGCCCAGCAGGATGGCAGCGGCTGGGCTGAGGGCTGGGCTGTGCCCGGGGCTCTGGCCAAGCTGCTGGGCTAAGTAGCCCCGGGCTACTGAGCAGTTAGGGCGGAAGCAGGGTGGAGGGGCGCGAGCTTGGACAGGTGGTCTTTGCTGGTGAAGCGCTTGGAGCAGAGGAGGCAGGGGGAGCGCGTCTGTCCCGTGTGCATCCCGTGGCGACCAGCTCACACGCACACACGCACACACGCACTAACTTCTAGTCCCAGTGAGGCTTGTCGCAGGCGCGGGTGATGTGAGGTGCGCAGACTTGAAGGAGGTTTGGTGCAGCCCAAGAAGGGAGTGCGGTGGCTTTTGGCGGTGTCGCCGCAGAGTACAGGGATCGGAGGAATCGGGACAGGTTTGAGGCGCAGCGCCTCCCCGGAACTGTGGGGCCCTCCACGCAGGTCGGCCAGGATTCTGGTGGCCAGAAGAGGTGGCGGGGCAGTGGCTTTGGGACCGGGAGAGACACCCTACATACACCCGGGCCGCTTTGGGGCCCCGCTGGCCCGCAGCAGCGTAAACCCGGGGGGCCGGCTCTGGGCCCGTCAGGGCGAAGTAATCCCTGCTGGTCACCTAGCCCATAGGCCCGAAGAGGTGCGCGGCTGGGACTCAGTGAAGGTGATGGACCCGGAGGAAGACCAGGGGATGCGGGCGACAGTGGTGGGCGGCTCTCCCGCCCTCAAGAAGAAAGAAGGGGAAGGGACTAGGAAAGAAAGTGTATGAGTGACCCAGGGACACGGACAGCAGGGTGGGAATTGACTGTTGGAAAGGGGAGGAGTGGAATGGCCCGAGGAGTGCAAAGGGGGGAAATTGGGAGAACTGTAATACAATAATCATTTAAAAAGATTTTTAAAATAAAAAAAAAAGAATAACTGCAAAGAAACCCCCACAAACAAAACAGAAGCAAGGAGCATTTATACCCAGGAATTAGACAAATGCCAAAAATGGGGGCTTATGAAAAAAACGGTGGTTTCTGGGAGCTGTGTACAAACTCACCGCTTGAGCCTCAGGTCACGCACCTGTGGGGTTTCTGGAGGAAACACACCAGGTCCATCATCTGACACACAGAGCAGTCCTTGACCAGATGAGGCAGCGATTTTTAATGATGGTCTTGGATATATTTATTCCAAGCTAGTGTTTTACAATGAAATTTATTGCAGTGATATGAGTTCATAGAATTCCACAGGTGTCAGCCCTGGCTGGTGTGGGTCAGTGGGTTGAGCACCGGCCTGCGAACCAAAGGGTCTCCTGCTCCATTCTTCGTCAGGGCGCACGGCTGGGTCTTAGGCCAGGGCCCCGGCTGAGGGCGTGTCAGAGGCAACAAATTCATGTTTCTGTGGCACATCAATGTTTCTATCCCACCCTCCCCCTCTCTAGGAAATAACAAATAAAATCTTAAAATATTTTAGAGGTTTCAAGCACACAGTTCAATGACACATCATCTGTGTATGGCATAGTGTTCTTTCAAAATCAAATCCCTTGTCACCATAGATTTCACTCTCTTCACCCTCCTCTGTCTCACTCTGACCCCTCCCCCCTGGTGACCACCACTCCATTGTCTGTGTCCATCCATCCAAACTGTTCCTGGTGTTTATCCTTTGAATCAGTTGTTTAAAACAGATTTGTTGTCTGACCCAAACATACAAAGTCAGCTAATGTGAAAAATAAAAGAGAAAAATGTCCTACAGGAAAGTGGACCAGAGATGGGGGGTGAGCCCAGGTGTGGATCTGAACCTGTGACATGGGCTGAGCCCCAGGTCACGGGGTTGAGAACAGAGGGGCCAGTCAAGGAAGGTCAGCAGTGCAGTGAGGTGAGACGCCCACAGGCTGACTGTGGGAAAGCCTCTGCAGCACCAGCCCCGCCTCTCCCTGCTCGGGAACCACGCCCACACCCTCCACATTCTCAGCAGACTCTTCCCCACCGTCCCCCACAGTTTCCTCCAGAGCTTCTTGGGATCATCAGACTCTTCTCCAGGCTCTGCCTCGCTGACTGGTGGGTTTGTTGTCCCCTGTGTTCAGCTGCTGGCTGCATCGTGGGGTCTTCTCTGACTGTGCCAAGCTTCACACAGCAGCACCCCGAGGACGAGGAGGATCAAGCCAGACACAGCCAATCGGATGAGATTCCCCACTATGTAGTCTTGGGGTTGGTAAGCTAGGAATTGTGGGTAAAGAGGTGAGAGAAGTCAGGACAGACTCAGATCACCCCAGTCCCCCTGCCTGTCCACCAGGGCACCTGCAACTCATTCACTGGTTTTGATGCTCTGAGCTCAGCCCATAATTGAGAATTTCCCCTACTCTCTAGTCTTGGAATCTGAGTTGTTTTCCCATCATCCCAGAGAATCAGCTGCTCCAGAGGAAAAGAAAACCAATAGGATGTGAGAGGAAATGTAGGATGGCTTAGGTCATCTCTTTAAATCTTTAATGTGTCTCTGAAACTAGTGGTACCCAACTCAATTCCCTGAGGTGAGCATCCCTGGGGTGTGGTCTTGTATTGCCTTGGAAAGCCCAGATGCACACGGGGGACTTCAATTTGTCCTGAATGTCAGGACGTGAAGGAGTGACGGCTGGATGTACTTTTTCATTGATCCACCTCAGCTACCTCTTTGTGTGTCTGACTAGGGAACATAATTTCCATGTCACATTCCTTTCTTCTTAATCTTTCTTTTTTAAGAAATAAATGTTGGAATATGAACAATGTAGATATTTTTGCTATTAAAATTTACCAAAGTTATCATAACCTCTAAGTGTTCATTCAGCTTGCAATATAATTGGAAGATTGGTAAGAAAGTAGCAAAAAGATAAATGAACATATAAAATCTTCAGATGCACACCTGCATGAAAATACAGATCTCTACAGATGACAGACGGGCTCTGATGATGTGACAAATGAAATCACAGGCAGTACAGGGAACTCTGGGAGAGGGAAGGAGGCACTGACAGGAGGTCTGATGGGAGGTGATTTGGAGGATGACCTGACCCAGCTGACCACCTGGTGTCATGGAAAAGGAGCAGAAGCCCCACTGTCCTCCCACACCCACATAATGATGTGGTCCCCCATGGAGACAGGACAAGCTCAGAATGGACTCATGTTCTTTCTCCCACAGGGATTCAGTGGCATCAAAGTTCTAAACTGACTGAGCTTTCTCAAATCCTGGATTGGATTCTGCTCTGATAGATGGGAGAAGCGAGTCCCAGATACAGGTGGGATTTTGTCACTGGGACTCACCTCAGGGGGCTGTGCGAGCTCCATTTCAGTTTAGACTGTCAGAGGATCCCTGACTCATATCTCTCATGACTCACGCTGACCCATAATGAGAGGCCCCTTGACTCCGTTCCCATGTGGGCCTGATTTCATAGGGACCAGGACAGCTCAGGGCCCTTGAAGCAGCGCCACAGACAAAGGCAGGAGTGGCTCCTACTCTCTTTTCTCCACACCTGAGCTGGGCATCTTCCCCTTCATGTGTTTCCTCCCTGCTGACCACATGGGACCCAGTGACCATTCTGCTCCTTGAGACATGAGACCCCTTCCTAATGTCTCCACCTTTATCCCCAGGACTTTAGGAAACAATCCCTTCTGGAACTATTTGATGTGTTGAAGTATAAAGTGAGAAAGTATCAGAAGCCTGGGGGAGTCTGTGTCTCCTCTGGGCTAAGGGGACTCTGCTACCCAGCAGACATGAAGCTTGTCCGTGTGGAGGAGGGTCTGCAGACCCCAGCTGCTGCATGACCCAGGAACCAGGGGAGCTGTGGGTGTCCCTGCTTCCTCATGTCTCCTGTAGTCCAACAGATGTCCTCGAAGGTCCCTGACCTTCACACACTTCAGTCTCCTCCCTGCACCATCAGCACTGGATGGACACTCAGGTGGGATGGGGCATGGAGAGGCTGGAGGACACCCCATCTTCTCCATCTCTTTATGGGGTGGGATTCCCCCTGTTGATGACCTCACTGTTTCCCCCTCTTTCCCATCCCCGCCCAGAGCTGTCCTAAGACAGAATGTTCTCCCACAATGGACATGGGGTGGGAGTCCCTCACCTGAGACCAGGAGCTCCAGGGGGTCACTGGGCTGTGACAGCTGGAAGGGGGAGGAGCTGTGTGAGCTGTAGCACCTGTAGGTCCCGTGGTGGCCCCAGGTCACAGGGCTGATGGTGAAGGTGGCCTGAGAGGGGACAGCTGTGTCCTGCAGATGAAGTTGCTGGGGCGGATCCAGGGACCCCTCCCTGTGCAGGTAGAAGGTGTCAGCCCTGACCTCAGATCCACACAGCAGGGTCATGTTTGCTCCCCAGGGCACCGAGGGCCCTGGCTGGACAGAGAGGGAAGGTTTCCAGGACATTCCTGGGGAGAGGAGGGCTGTGATATGCAGAGAACCACCACTTCTCCCATGTCCTTGACCCTGAGCTGAGGGACTATGTTCTTCCCCAGGGACTGTGTGTCCCCTCTCAGCTCCTCTCTGTCCCTCTGAGTGGGCATCTTTTTTCTACCTGCCTCTCACTCCCCTTTCCTACTCCCTCCCCTAAATCTCTATTTTCTGTGACTCTGGTCTAGGACCCTAACCTGGACCCCATCACCACCACAGACACATTTGGCCTGAGCCCTAAGCAGACAGTCAGGACAGGGGGCAGGGCAGGGCTCCTCACCTGCGATCAGGATGTCCAGGGGGGCGCTGGGGGCCGACCACACATAGGAGAGGTTGTGCCCACTGTAGCACCTGTAGCGGCCCCCGTGGGCCAGGTTCACAGGGCCCAGGGGGAAGTCGGGGCTGTGCTGCCCATGGAGATGCTGGGGGGGTGTGGGCCCCTCCTCCTTGGTCAGAGCAAATCTGTCAAAGCTGGGCTCTGAGTGACACTGGAGGATCAGGCTGTCTCCAGGCAGCAGCAGGGGGCCTGGCTGGGCTGAGAGGGATGGCTCCTTGTACAGGCTTGGGGAGAAGGGTCATTGTCACCCAGGGATCACACACACCCACCACCCACTGGGGCTGCAGTGAGAGCTCTCACTTGTCCCTCCCTAAGTCTCCTGCCTGTGGTTCTGTCCCCATTAAACCTGAGTCACTGACCCCCAAACCCCCATGGCTTTACTAGGCACAAGGTTTAGATCATTTATTTGGGGAACAAAAAAGAATTGAAGCCAAGTGTGGGCCACCTCACCTGTGACCTGGAGTTGCAGAGGGGCACTGGGTTGTGACCACACATTGGGGTTGGAGCTGGAGGAACCATAGCATCTGTAGGTCCCTCCATGGGAGGTGTTCACGGGGCCCACAGGGAAGGTAGCCTGCCACCTTCCAGTATAGTACTTCCGTTCCAATTTCCAGTGTTGGGGTGGCTCAGCCCCTCCCTCCTTCAGCATGTGCGGAGTGTCCCATCTGGACTGTGAGCTGCACAAGAGGGACACATTCCCTCCTGAGGCCACCACCGGGCCTGGGTGGGCTGAGGGGGAGCGTGCTCTGTGCTCTCCTGAGGGAGAAGGAGGATCTGAGTTAGAAGGGACCGTCACCCCACCTTCTCTAAGTGTGTGCTATGAGGGGTGTCATCCCCCCAAAGCCACACTCTTGCCCTTCATCCTCTGAGGAGGAGCCCACAGTGGGGAGGAGACCCGGGTTCCCCCTTACCTGTCATCACCAGGAGCAGGGGCTCACTCCTCTCAGACAGCGTGCCCCCAGTGCTGTATGCACACTGGTACAGCCCTGTGTTCTGTGAGCTCATGGACTGAATGAGGAACCCGGTCTTGTTGCTGGGGGCCTGTGGGATCCTCGTATCCAAGTGCTGAGAGCCCCTCTCTTTATACAGAAGGTAGCCATCTGCCTGCAGAGACCCCTGACACCAGATGGTCACAGGGCTCCCCTTGCTGACGATGGGGCCTGGGTCAGCCCAGATGGAGGGTTTGGGGAGAACTCCTGGAAAGGAATCAGACCTGTAGTGTCGGTCAGATGTATCCCTGTCTCCTCAGTGTCCCCAGCTGTCACTCCAAGGCCCCTCC
>JAPYXV010004667.1:0-11171 GCA_028533065.1 Trachops cirrhosus
CTTCCCGCACTCCCTCCATTTCTTCTTGGTTGGGCAATAATATATACATTTAATCTTGGGAACTTGATAAACTAAGAGTCAAGACTGGAACTGTGATCTTCATATTTTTCAAGAAGACATTTCAGCTCTTGAAAAGTTTTGCATATGCATAAGTAGTTTTCTTATAAAATTTACTACTAATCTACTTATTTTTACCTGTTTTCTTAGGATTGAGGTTATGGATTTTTTCTAAACATATTAATGTAATGGGTAGCCTACCTATAGAATCCAAGCTTATTATGTTGTTTTTTTTTTTTTTTTCATAAAATTCTAAGAATAAAATGGGATAAGATTAAAAAGATTTTTGGACTCTATTTTCTTCAGCTATACTTTCTCCAATTTCTCTTATCAAATGAATTAAGTTGAGTGTGAAGGTGGTGTTAGGGTGGATGAAACATTTTCATTCCTGTGGCCTTAGTGGCTTGGATAATGCTATTAAAATTAAAAAGCTGCCCATAAGCCTAGTAATGAAATAATCAACAAATAAACAAGGACAAGTATTTCTTGCCAATGACAGGCAGTTGTTTATAAGTATGCCTTAATTCACAAATTGCTTTCACTTAATTAGGTTAATGTTTGCAAAGCACTTTGAGGATGAAAGGGATTATATAAATGTTAGAAATTTTTAATAGACTCAGTTGCCTCAAAGGCTGAGAGCTCACCAGCTGCCCATCTTCTTAGATGAAGACAGGAGAAATTGCCCTCTAGAATTTTTTCAGGGCAGTGGAAAGGACTCTGATATTCTGGCATCTGGGCTTGTTGAGAATTTAAGAAACAACTTCTATTTTCTTTGCAATTTACTAATTACTATGGAGGCTTTTTGAAAGAAGGAAAGGATCTGTGTAAATAGCAAAGAAAATAATTAGAAGGGAGGGCTCTTATTAGTACTCATTTTCCCTTTTGAGGTAAGACCCAGGGAGCCAGAGAGTGTCCTCTTTCCCCTCTTTCTGTCCCATAGGACTGCTGGACCAGAAACAAATGACTGTAGGAAGAGCCAAGATAATTCCCTTTGGTGTGTCTAACAGTGAGCCTTTGTGTCTGAGACAGTTAATAGCAAATGAGTTAATTTGCATTTTGAACACTGTCACCTGAGCTGCTCTTCCTTTCAGGCATTCTTTCAAAAACAAAACTGATCATCTCTACGATATAGAACTCCAGCTACTTTTGTAAGTGAGTAGATTCATGTTAGGATCCTGGGTTGATTTTCAACATAATCAAAACCCAGAAGAGCTATCTAAGAAGACTCAAGATGTCACCATGATTCTAAAATTAATGTCTGTGTCCTAAAATGGCCTAAATTTTTACTCCACTGCAAGAGACTCATGTACAATATTAAAAATTAATATGGTTTCAATCAAAAAAGTTGTAACTGGATAATAGAAAATTTGAATATATGTTTTTGATTTATAATCTCCAAATAAAATGTATATATTTTGAAGTAACCAAATACTGGGTCTCATTGTTAAAGCACTCATATAAAGAAAATTTAAATATGTATATTTCTTGATCTCTTCATAAAAATGATACAGGGATGCAAAAATCTTTAATGATTCTCCATTACATATTTGAAGCCTTTTTATGAACTATTGGAAATCATATTTGTCAAAAGGGAATAGCTATTACTCAAATAAAATATGCTCCAAAGGTGATATGAGCACTATAATTTACTTTCCCAAGTTTGGAATGGGGAAGGACTTACAGAATTCTATTTTACTAAAGGAACAATTGGAGAAAAAAAAAACCTAAAGCCTCAGTTTATGTTCCAAAATTCAGAGATATATTTGCCAAATCCATTAAAGATGAACATTGTTGTTTTGGAAATAAAATAATGCCTGAGAATTTAAAGAAATTTCACCAAAATAATTTATTATTTAATTTTGGTCCATCAGTAGAAAAAACATTATCTTCAGAAAAGTTGTGCAGGTACATGGTAAAAATTACTTGGGCATTAAGTACATTTAGACAACAGAGTTGGAGTAGAACTCAAAGTTTAATTTAGATTTGTTTGCCATATTTAATAACATAGATAAAGGTATAGAACCTCTGTTTATTCATAAAAATGATTTTTGATTCTTTAATAAGTTATTTTTCTCTGGCCATAGAGCTGGGCTATTTGTATTTGTTGTTGTTGTTGTTAAATAAGGGTTGTGAAGTGCCAGGAATGTCAGCTGTAGAGAATGTGGGATTGGGAATGAGAATGGTCAGTAATGGATTGCGTGACACAACTGATTAGTTAAGGACAGCTGTGACAATTAACTACTGTGAACCTCAAAGTCCCCACCTGTAAAATGAGAATACTTATAATACTTCTCTACGAGGTTGATGTTAAATTTTAAAGAAATAATATCTGTTAGGCACTTAGTTCAACACCTAGTGGAGTGACAGTTAACAAATGCCAGTCACTACTATTTATAGGAGAGCCAGTGGAGTGTGGGTGTAGGGAACAAGAACATGGACATTGCATTCAGACTGCACAGGTTTGAATTTCAGCTCTAACACACACTAGCTCTGTGACCTTGGACAATTTGTTAAAACTCCATGTGTGTCCACCTCTCTATCTGTGAAATGAGTAATAGTACTTGCCTTTTTATTGCTGTAAGGATTAAATATGTTAATATACGTAATTCATTTTTAAAAGTGTCTGGCATTTGTTAAGTACCCAAAGTGCTAGTAAAACTTTAAATACATGCAGTTATATGAGATCTCAAGTGTGTCTAGACTTCAATTTTGTATAACTGTTTGGATTCATTCACTGAATTATGAAAAACTAAAAGATGCCAAGTTTGAGGAGATATTAATGGATTTGATTACGTATGTGTTGAGCTCAGTTCTCTTTGAGTCATTCAAGCGATGAGAAATCCAAGTAAGCATTTGGATACACAGGTTGAAAGCTTAGAGAAGTGTCTGAACTAAATTTGATGATGGTGGTGATGGTGGGGAGAAGGTAGTCTCTGGAATACAGATAAAAACTGATACCATGGTCAGGGATGACAGTCCATAAGAGAAAGCCAATATATAGAGGAAAAAAAATGAGACTTTTAATTAAAATTCAAAATGCAGTTTCTTTTTTGAAATATTTTTAATCTTCTGGGCAGGCAGCTATACCAGGAATCATTGTGTGTCTATAGATCCTAATGGCCGTAGTAATCACTGGTTTGTGAAAAGTGGGATGGGTTACAAAAGTGAATACAGTCGTTGGGAATAGAGTTGCTTCTTTTCTCTTTCATTAGCCTGGCATTGGGTAAATGCATGTCAGGTCTATCTGGAAAAAGTCCAACCATTGTTAATATCACATTTGCATGAAATTAGTGTAACCTGGTAACCTAGGAGAGTGGACTGGAATATGCATGGGTTAACAATGGCCACTTCACTGTACTAGTCAGTGGGGGAGGTAGATGCCCTTGAGTGAGCATGTGCACTGTGTGGACATTGCATTCAAAATAACTGAGCAAGTAAATCAACAAATCTGCATCACATTTTGCATTAACCTTGACCATTCCTCCATGGAAACTATTAGGATGATTCAGAAGGCCACAGCTATGGACAACTGGTGACTGGCAGCTTCATTAGGACAATGTACCCACTTTTGTATCACACCTTGTACAGAGTTTTTTGGTGAAACATCAAATCACCCAGGTGACTCAGCCCTGCTACAGCCCAGAATTGGCTCCCTGTGACTTCCAGCTTTTCCCAAAACTAAAATCACCTTTGAAAAGGAAGAGATTTCAGACTATCGATGAGATTCAGGAAAATACAATAGGGCAGCTGATGGTGATTGAGAGAACTGTGTGAGGTCCGAAGTGCCTACTTTGAAGGGGACTGAGGCATCATTGTCCTGTGTACAATGTTTCTTGTATCTTGTAATTCTTCAATAAATATCTCTATTTTTCATAGTATGTGGCCGAATACTTTATGGACAGCCCTTGTATGTGCCCTTTGGTTATGAGCCACACAGCAGGTAGTTTTTGAAACTTTGGTCACAGGGTATAATAGATTTAGACTTAGAAAAATCAAGGACTAGTTGGATTCATGCATTAGAGTAGACTTATAAAATTGAATTAGAAATGGAAAGATTAAGAATCAGGGATGGGGATTTCCACAAATCAGAAATTACTTGTTTTGGGTTCCTGAAGACATATCTTTTGTTAATCCTCTGTAACTCCTGTGTGAATTCTTAGGTATTGTGGGTATTTGAAATTTGTACTGGGTTTGGCCTGTAACATTCCCTTTCTGCTTCCATTAGTTTATGTCAAAACAATTTTTTCTTCCATTTTTCTGCCAGTCAAATTTTCATCGTCTTATCCTCTTGTTTCTAATGCAATAAAAATTCCTTTGAAGATTTATTTTTAATAAATGTTAATGGCAATAGAAATTAAAAAATAAGTTATGAAACTGTATATGCTCCAATGTGAAAAGGAGAAGTAGAGTTGGGGGATACGCAGTTTAATCTTGTGTGTCTGAGATGCATAGAAAAGGCACAGGGATGAAATTTAGAAATTAGGTAGACAGATAATAGATTTCAAGAAATTCCCTCACATGTTATTCAATGTGAAGCTAAACAATGTGTATGAAATGAACTGGGGAAAAGTTACAGGGGAGTGTGAAGGTGAATGGCAAGGAGAAGAAGTAATGGTCATGAAAGATGATGGAGATGGAGGAGAACAAAGGGACTTTATTTGCCCTTCTCTCTCTCCTGTCTCTTACCGCTGCAGCAGTCCACAGGCATGCCTCTAAGTCAGCGTGGATTCACACACCTCCCTGTGCACATACACCTACAAACATAACATAAATCTAGCATTTGCCATTGTAAATTCTGGTGATTATTAGCATTAACTGTGATTCTAATAAGTTGTGCTTTTTTTTTGTCAGTGAAATGGGTTTTTTTTTAAGGTTAAGGTATCTTAATTCAAAAAAAAGATTTCTTAATTCTCATATATTCTTTGAAATATATTTATAATCTTATTTCCCCATTTTTGTTCAATGTCCCCTTGTATGATGCCAGCTAAACTTGCAATGACAGCAGCTAATCAATCCTTAACATTTTGTGGCTGACTACCTGTGCTTGTGTTGAGAACTGGGTCACCAAAGTCTGAATGCTCTGAAAGTATGATGAACAAAGACCTCGTGTAGTTTGCTGGTCAGTCAGCAATGACTGAAGCCTTTTTGAGTGTTAGCCTTCAGTCACTCCAGAACAGTTAAAATGGAATTGAGAATACTAACCACTTAGTGCTCTTTCCTGTTAGCCTATCAGAGAGAAGATACTGGGTTCTCAATGACATGGAAGCATTGTAATTAACAGTGAATTATTTTAGACACATTGGTGATATACAAAGGCTACTAAAATTTGAAAATTTACTGTGCTTGATATATATATATAATATTTATTTGAAACAAATACTTTTGAGTTGAATGTGATAAGTGTCCTCTTATTTAAATGACAATTGTGACTCTCACCCTTGAATAAGGGATAATATAAGGGAGAAAACAGACCCATATAATTTGAAGATAATGGAAAAGAATATTTAGAAATACATGGATACTGAATGAATGCATTATCAAGAAGATTCCAGAAAGTAGAATATGTAAGGCATCACAGGGGATGCATAGAGACTTTACATTGATGATTGTTGGCACGAACAAATTAATACATGCATGTTGACCCTGAGGCAAGGACACTAATCAATTCCGACACATGATTCTTACTCACTTACACCTATTTACACCCTTGATTCATTCTTTTCTTTCCCCTCGGAAGCCTTTCCTTCCCCATACTCTCACACAATATTTGCATTTCCACCTCTCAGTTGTTCTTCACTTGTGTTGACCAGTGTGCTTCATCCCTGTAGTGGAAACAGAGGTCTTCACAAGCCTTTTTCCTTCTTATCACACATCTGCAACTTCAGGTATTCCACTTGTATCCTGTATCCACCAGTGTTTGTTGTTTTGTTTTATTTTATCGTTTCTCTATCTGAGAACCAGTGCCTTCGCATCCTTATATTAACATCATTAGCAGGATATGGAGGAGGGAGAGGCAAGACTAGGAGGAATGAGACACAGAATTGAATTTTTTCATGGGCTACATGGAAGAATTTTTTGCATACTGTCATTTTTGTAAGACAGATGTAACGGAGTTATAAGATAGTGGATAGGCCATACTTCTGAATAAAATTATTTAAATGTGTTCTAATAATTACATATTTTTTCAGTAGAAGTGTTTTCCTCACTTACCCCCTCCTTTTTTTTTTTTTTTTTTTGCCTTCTTTCTCTTTAATGCAGCTGCCATTAATCACTTCCATAGATTTTCCTGTGGTTCCTCTGCAATTACCAGGCTATATCATATATCATAGCCTCTTTCTTGTTAAACTCACCATTTGACCTTCAGTCCTAAATGTATTCTACTTGACCATTTCCTACTAGTGACTGATTATTAATTCTGCAGCCCTTCTCTTTTACAGGCAGGCTGAAGTCATGACTTTACATGAAATCTTCCAATTTGTTGCCAAATATGCACCTCAGATAGTATGGTCAAGTAATCCTATTCAATGAACATTTCTAACTCATCCTTATTTTGAACTGAGTTGTTTTCCTGGAAAGTCATGAATATGTAGGTTTCAATTGCGAGACAATGTCAGTATAGCCGGTTGCATATTCTCTGGGCTCACATACTACAATTATTTGTGTTCAAGTCTATTTCATTTAAAAAGTTATAAAGTCCTTGAGATAAGGCCTTATGTTGTATTGGTATTTTTCTTTCCAATATTATACACTGTGCCAAACTCTTATTAAACAATGAAGGAGATACCTGAATTAAACAATGAATCTGAGTTTTCAAGTGATGTGAGTAGAAGGATAGGAATGGAATATTGCATTCTTCTACATACAGATAAAGGTTCATTAAATGCTCAGGCAGAGCCTGAACAAACAACTATTATGAATCTTAGCTGTTCTAATCAATCTAGTGTGTCCAGACCAATACCTACACTTTATTTTTAAACATTTTTATTTATTGATTTTAGAGAGAGGAGGGGAAAGAGAAAGAAAAAATCAATTTATTTTTCTATTTATTTATGCACTCATTGGTTGCTTCTTGTATGTACCTTGATGTGGGATTGAACCTGCAATCTTGACCTATCAGGTCACTCTAACCAACTGAGCTACCCAACCAGGGCACCTAGAATCAATTCCTACACTTGAAAAAGGAAACCACATTCAGAGAATGCACACACTATATATAGAAAAACTGTATTTTTTAAAAATTTTTATCTTATTTATTTTTAGAGAGAGGATAAGGGAGGGAGAAAGAGAGAGAGAGAAACATCAATGTGTGGTTGCCTCTCATGTGTCCCATTCTGGACACCTGGCTCGCAACCCAGACCTGTGCCCTGACTGGGAATCTAACCAGCGACCCTTTGCTTGGCAGCTTGGTGTTCAATCCATGGAGCCACACCAGCCAGGCTAGAAAAACTGTATTCGTCTATTATAACAAGGTGGTATAAATGAAAAAAAAAATCTCTTCTGAGTCCATCAATACTGAAAATGAGTCTATCTTGTATTTATAAATAAGTAAACCCATTTTTATCATTATTTGTCTTTATAACTAATAACAGGCTCTTTTTACCCACACACAAGGATGACAGTAGCAAAGGAAGCAATCACAGAAAAATGTAGCCTATACATAATACTATTATCTTTATCATGCATTAACGGTAATTGTAGTAAATTGATATTGCCCTTAAAATCAAGGCTTTGTCCCAGTGCTCCAGAAGAAAGAACAGATTTATCACATAGTTTCTGCTTTGCAATGAAAGGGAATCATTAACAATTTAGTTAGACCACTTAAACTTATTTAATAATTTGAAATGTTAAAGTCCTTTGTAGCTTTCCTAGTTAATTGAATTAACCTATAGTATAATTAGGCATGTCTGAATTAAAGTCCTTTTTCAATGATATTACCTGCAATGGAAGCAGTCTTCAGGGATAAAAAGATTAGTATTCACATTAATGGTAAATGTGTCAGCAGAACCACATTTATTCTTTTGGTCTTTTATCCCTGAAGGAGCTTATAGCTGAGTAGATTTGGAGGTTTTCCCTTTCTCATCAACAATTTTGTGTTTTTAAAAAAAATTGCAAGGTATGTTGGCTTTCATCATAATTTTCCAATTAGAGCTTTAATGACAAAATTCCATCTTGTCTTTTTCCTGCTGCTATTAGGAAATGCAGGGATGGCACAAACAAACACAGTGCAATCTCTCCAACTAGCTTGAAAATTGGCAAGGACATTTCAAAGAAATCAATCAGATCATCGTAGCCAGTTCACACTGGATTTTCTGAAGATGATCTAGATATGCCCAGGATTTCTCTCTTCCAGGCTTTCTTCCCAAGAGTACAGATGACTCCAGATCCCCAGTTATATTTTAACTAAAGTGTACTTAATTATCTGTTTCTAATATTTACACAAATACATGTGCACATATTTTTCATGTATTTTTTTAAGTTTTATATTAATTTATGGGTTTCCCTAGAAGTTCCTTATGTACTCACTTTCTTAAAATTCTTTTTTGCATTGTATGTGCTCTCTATGCAGGGTGAACACCATCTCAGTGGGTGATCCTGGATCTCCCTTATTTGCCATTGTAGGCAGATGTTTTCTCTTTGGAAATCTTTCAAATTCATGCTCTTGAAACTTTTAAAAAATATCTTATTTATTTATTTTTAGAGATAAGGGAAGGGAGGGAGAAAGAGAGGGAGAGAAACATCAATGTGTGGTTGCCTCTCATGCACTGGAGTACTGGGGACCTGGCCCGCAACCCAGGCATGTGCCCTGACTGGAAATTGAACTGGTGACCTTTGGGTTCACAGGCTGACCCACAATCCACTGAGCCACACCAGCCAGGGCTGTTCCTGAAACTTTTTGGCCTGAGAGAGCTCTATACAACTTAAGCTCATGATTTAATTCAATACAGTAACACAAGCTGTACATTTGAGTTTAAAATTAGAGGTTAGTATTGTGTTATAAAATAGTCCTGTTACTATTAGCTAATCTATGAACTCCTTTGCATCCTCCTGGTCACCCAGAACTAACTGTACATGACTTCTAGATACTGTAAGCAAACAAACAAACAAAAACTATGTATTCCCTAAAACTCCCTGGGATGGAGAATGCTAGTGTTATTCACTCTTCCTCTTAAGGTTCTTTGTGGTCAATCAGATGTAACATAACCTTCTTTTGTGTTTCTGGGTTTCTTTAATACAGTTTCACTTGTTCTGCTTTGTATCATATTTATATTATTTTTAGATATATGTTATAGTTTACAGCAAATTTATAATTCCACATAGAAACTTTGTTATCAATATTTTGTACCTTATATAATGATTAATTAATACTTGAGCTTCACAATTTTTGTTGTGAAGATCAAGGAAAATAAATCATCTTTATATGATTTATTTACTTGATAAAGCATAACTGGTCATACAATTGCAATGTACCCCAACATCTATTGAATACATGTTGACTATGTAAAGGAAATTTGTGTTTTTTTAAATTTAAAAGTAGATGCATAAACAGAAAGATAATTGATATGTATTCAATTTTAATCCTCATAAGCTGATCAAGTATCTCCATTTACTAATGAAGAAAATGAAGTTTCAGGAGATTAGGAAAATGCTGAAGTCTACAGTACAGATATCCATCCTTCATCCTCTTCCAGAGCTACTAAAGTTAATAGTCATGTTCTTTTTTGAAGTCATTTTTAATTTCACTTAAAATAATAACATCAACTAGGGGGAAATCTATTTGAAGGCATTTGGAGACCAATCAAGCCAGAGAAGCATTAGCTGGTTAAGATGCTGACAAGTGTGGAGTACAGAGAGGGAAGCCCTACATTAGCTACACTTTTTGTTCCTCAGGACATTTGCCATTTCAAATCAAGTGGAATAGAGAAGTGGAAAGCTGTGTAAATAGAGCTTGTGGAAGCTTCTTCTAACTGAGAAGAAAAAGACTATATTTTTTGGTCCTACTAAAACAGTCAGTATTTGAGAAAACAGGTTTCCAGACTATGATACAGTGATTTAAAGTGAGAAAAACATACAGATGATTTTCATCCCTGTTGCTGGCAGCAGCTACTAATACCCATGTAATTTCTTATGTGATAAGAGCAAAGTAGTGTCTTCTGTTACAATATTTCTTACTTTGTCCTGAGTTCCTGAAATAGCTCTAGAGCAACAAATGTGAAAGAATTGTCTTTTGTTATTCATAACAGCCCCTTTCACCCACACCTTAGTTTGTGTAAATAAGGAGGTTTTCAGAAGATCCATAGATAGGCCTGGGGCAGGTTGCCCAGGGAACCAACCTGTGATTAGAGGTCTGGAGCTTTCTGCCCCATTCTGGACCTCTGCACTAAGGGTCTCTGGAGAGGAACTGAAGGTTGAATGAATCACCAATGGACAATGATTTAATTAATCCTGCCTAACTGATGAAGCCTCTAAAAAAATCCTTAGCAACAGGATTTGGAGAGCTTCCAGGTCAGTGAAGACTTGGACTCTCTGGGAGGGCAAAATGCCTGGAAAGGGCACAAAGCTCTGCATCCCTTCCAGACTGCCTTCATCTGTGCATCTCTTTTATCTGGTATTTCTGAATTGTATCCTTTTATAATAAATCAGTAACCAAATCGGTAAACTGTTTTTCCTGAGTTTAGTGAGCTTCTGCAACAAAGTATCCAACCAGAGAAGAGAGTTCTGGGAAACTCTAATATATAGCCAATTGGTCAGTAGCACAGGTGACAACCTGGGTCAGTGGGCCTTAGGATTGGTATCTGTGGTGGGGACAGGTTTATGAAACTGAGTCCTAAGCCTGTGGGATCTGTGCTAACCCCAGGTTAATAGTGTCTGAATTGAATTTGTTGCCTGTGGAAGTTGGGCTCCTTCACAAAATCACGAGAAAATCATTTCACAGATCCACACGGGGGAGATTGTAGTATGGCAAGATTTATTCAGGTGCAGATAGAAGGCTGCCTTTGAATTCCCAGTGTTCCTTTTCCATTGGTCCCACCATGGGAAATCAGGGCCAGAATCGGGCCAATGTCCAGAGATCCTGTACCATATTAAAGCTTAGTCCTTTTCTTTCACCATCTGGC
>JAPYXV010004668.1:0-11170 GCA_028533065.1 Trachops cirrhosus
AAAACAGTATGGAACTTCCTCAGAAAACTAAAAATGGACCTGCCCTTTGATCCAGCAATTCCACTGCTGGGACTATATCCTAAGAATCCTGAAACATCAATCCAAAAGAACCTATGCACCCCAATGTTCATAGCAGCACAATTTCAAGAGAACATCTTGCACATTGTTTACAAGATTACTCAATGTACTCCTCTCAGTAGATGTTGAAATTATTGCTGTTTCTAGTAATACATACTGTTTTAACACTATGTATTAAAACTATGATAATACACTATGTATTTTAACACTATGTATTTTAACACTATTTTAAAACTAAAATACACTATGTATTTTAACACTATGTAGTTGTGTTGTTCTGAAAGGCCACTTTTGTAGTAATTTTCATTAAGAAAGGGATTCCAAGATCAACTCTCTGTTGCAATTGAGTTAACACAGGTGTAACTCATTTTCTTCTTTAGGTAGAAAAAACTCTACAGTACAGAATCCTACAAAGTATCCTTCCATGTAAAAACAATAGGGCAAATTAGCCATGTTACTGTGTAGCATCTGAGTGGGAGAAGACCGTTTTGTGAATGTAGAACTGAGTATGAATCTAACAGTACACTTTCTGTGACAAAGGGCATTCACAAGTGAAGAGTGATGAACTGTTTCAATGCTTCGAAATCACTCAGAAAAGAGACTCCCTTGAACAAAAGAGGTATAAGAAAACATCTTATACAGTGTTTATAACATTATTCAATGCGGTCTTTTCCAAAGAATTTGAAATGAATTGTTTCTCTAGTAATACATACTGTTTTAACACTCTGTACTACTGTTATTCTTAAATGCTACTTTTGAGGTGATTTTGATTAAGACATATGTCTTAGTGTTAGGGTTAGGATTTAGAGTTAGGGTTAGGGTTAGGGTTAGGCATTAGGATTAAGGTTAGGGCTAGGGTTAGGGCTAGGGTTAGGGTTAGGGTTAGGGTTAGGGATAGGGGTAGTTTTAGGGTAAAGGTTAGTGTTAGTGGCTAGGACTAGGGATAGCACTGGGTTGGGTTTAGGGCAAAGCTCCTAAGATCAACTTTGTGTTACAATTGCATGAAGAGAAGCCTAACTTATTGTCTTCATTATGTAGAAAATAACTCTACAGTACAGAATCCTCCAAAGTATTCTTCATGTAAAAAGTATAGTGAAGTTAAGACATTTGTGAACATTGTTATATGTGACTGGGAGAAATAGGTTTTGTGAATGTGAAACTGAGTATGAATTTGACAGCACACTTTCTGTAACAAAGTGTATTTCTCTGATGGAACAGTAATGAACTGTTTCAGCCATTGGCAATCACACCGAAATGAGACTGTGTCAAACAAAGCATGTTCAAGAGAACTACTTGTATATTGTTTATAAGATTACTCGATGTACTCCTCTCGGTAGAAGTTGAAAGGAATGATGTCTGTAGTAATACATAGTTTTTGAACATTACTGTAGTAGTGTTGCTGAGAAATGTCACTTTTGTAGTAGTTTTCATTAAGAAATAGCTTCTTATATGAATTGTTTGTCCTAATTGAGTTAAAAGTGGTCTAACGCATTGTATTTTTTAAGTAGAAAAAGAACTGCAGTACAGAATCCTCCAAAGTACTCTTTCATGTAAAACATATAGTGAGGTTAAAATATCTGTGTACAGTGTTATATCTGACTGGGAGAAAGAAGTTTTGTAAATGTGAAACTGAATATGAATCTAACAGCACACTTTCTGTAACAAAATGTATTTCTCTAATTGACAGTAATGCACTGTTTCAACCATTGTCAATCACTCAGAAATGAGTCTGTGTTGAATGAAGCATGCTTAAGTGAAATCTTATACATTGTTTATAACATTACTCCATGTAGAACTTTCAGTAGAATTTCAAATGAATGGTGTCTCTAGTATTACATGCTGTTTTGAAACTACTGTAGTAATGTTGCTCTGAAATGCCAGTTTTGTAGTAATTTTCATTAAGAAATACCTTTTATATCATCTATGTGCTACAATTGAGTTAATAGAGTTCCAACTCATTGTCTTTTTTATGTAGAAAACACAATGCACTACTGAATCCTCCAAAGTACTCCGTAATGTAAAAAGTAATGAGATGATAAGTCATGTGTGTATGGTGTAGTATCTGCCTTGGAGGTAAGGGTTTTGTGAATGTGAGACTGAATATGAGTCTAACAGCACACTTTATGTTACAAAGTGTATTTATCTGACTGAACAGTAATGAACTCTGTCAACCATTGGCAGTGACTCAGAAATGAGAGTCTTGAACAAAGCATGTTGAAGAAAACATCTTGTACTTTGTTCATAATATTACTCAATGTACAACTTTCAGTATAATATGAAGTGAATGTTCTCTCTAGTAATACATGCTGTTATAACACTACTGAAGAGGTGCTGATCTGAAATGCCACTTTTGTACTAATTTTCATTAAGAAATACCTTCTAATATCAACTCTGTGTTATGATTGAGTTAACAGAGTTGTAACTCACTATCTTCTTTAAGTAGAAAAGTACTGCAGTACTAAATCCTCCAAATATTCCTTCATGTGAGAAGTAATGGGATGATAAGACATGTGTGTATGGTGTAGTATCTAATTGGAAGAAAGGGGTTTTGTGAATCTGACCCTGAATATGATTCTAACATCACACTAACCATAACAAAGTGTATTTCTCTGAACAGTATAGAAGTATTTCATCCATTTTAAATCACTTTGAAATGAGACTGTCTTGACCAAAGCATGTTGAGTAAAACAAGTACATTGTTTCTAACTAGTGAATGTACAACTTTGAGTAGAATTTGAGGTAATGTTGTCTCTAGTAATACACACTGTTTTAACACTACTGAAGAAGTGTTGCTCTGAAATGCCACTTTTGTAGTACTTTTCATTAAGAAAGGGATTCTAAGATAAACTCCCTGTTAACACAGGTGTAACTCATTGCCCCCCTTAAGTAGAAAAAAACTCTGCAGTAGAGAATCCTCCAATGTGTTCCTTCAAGTGAAAAGTAATGGGATGATAAGATATGTGTGTACAGTGTTGTATCTGCCTTGGAGGAAAGGGTTTTGTGAATGTGAAACTGAATATGAATCTAACAGCACACTCTCTGTTACAAAGTGTATTTATCTGATTGAACAGTAATTAACTGTGTTAACCATTGTCATTCACTTGGAAAACAGACTGCCTTGAACAAAGCATGTTGAAAACATGTTGCACATTCCTTATAACATTACTCAATGAAAAACTTTCAGTAGAATTTCAAATGAATGTTGTCTCTAGAAATGCATACTGTTTTAACACTACTGAAGAAGTGTTGCTCTGAAAAGTCATTTTTGAACTAATTTTCATTAAGAAATAGCTTCTAGTATCAACCGTGTTACACTTGAGTTAACAAAGTTCTAACTCATTGTCTTCTTTATGTAGAAAAAACACTGCAGTACTGAATCCTCCAAAGTAATCCTTCATGTGAAAAGCAATGGGATGATAAGACATGTGTGTACAGTGTAGAATTTGCTGTGAGAAAATGGTTTTTGCAATGTGAAACTGAATATGAATCTAAGCATACATTCTGTTAAAAATTGTATTTATCTGATTGAACACTAATGGACTCTGTCAACCATTGTCAGTCATGCCGAAATGAGACTTAAGAAAACATCTTGTACATTTTGTATAATATTACTGAATGTATAACTTTCAGTAGAATATAAAGTGAATATTGTCTTTAGTAATACATACTGTTCTAACACTACTGAATAAGCTTTGCTCCGAAATGCCACTTTTGTAGTAATTTTCATAAAGAAATAGATTCTAATATCAACTCTGTGTTACAATTGAGTTAACAGAGTTTAAACACATTGCCTTCTTCAGGTGGAAAAAGCAATGCATTACAGAATCCTCCAAAGTATTCCTTCATGGGAAAAGTAATGGGAAGATAAGACATGTGTGTACAGTGTAGTATCTGACTGGGAGAAAGGGGTTTTGTGAATGTGAGACTGAATATGAATCTAACAGCACACTTTCTGTTACAAAGTGTATTTATCTGATTGAACAGTAATGAATTGATAAGCCATTCTCAGTCACTCAGAAAGAGACTGTTTTGAACAAAGTATGTGGAAGATAACATCTTGTACATTGTTTATAATATTACTCAATGTACAACTTTCAGTAGAATATGAAGTCAATGTTGTCTTTAGTAATACATGCTGTTTTATAGCTACTGAAGAGTGTGGATCTAAAATGCCACTTTGTTAGTAATTTTTATTTAGGAATAGCTTCTAATACTATCTCTCTTTTACAATTGAGTTAACACAGGTGTTACCCATTGTCCCCTTTAAGTAGAACAACTCTGCATTACAGAATATTCCAATGTATTCCTTCATGTAAAAAGTAATGGGATAATAAGACATGTGTGTACAGTGTAGTATCTGATTGGAAGTAAAGGATTTTGTGAATGTGACACTGAATAAGATTCTAACAGCACACTTACCGTAACAAAGCGTATTTCTCTGAACCATATAGAAGTATTTCATCCATTTAAATCACTTTGAAATGAGACAGTCTTGAACAAAGCATGTTGAATAAAACATGTACATTGTTTCTAACTACTGAATGAACAACTTTTAGTAGAATTTCAAATGAATGTTGTCTTTGGTAATACATAAGGTTTTAAACTAATGAATAAGTTTTGCTCTGAAATGCCACTTTTGAACTAATTTTCATTAATAAATAGCATCTAGTATCAACTCTCTGTTACACTCGAGATAACAATGTTCTAACTCATTGTCTTCTTTATGTAGAAAAAAACACTGCAGTACTGAATCCTCCAAAGTATACTTCATGTAAAAAGTAATGGGATGATAAGATATGTTTGTAGGGTGTAGTATCTGACTGGGAGAAAAGCGTTTTGTGAATGTGAAACTGAATATGAATCTAACAGCACACTTTCTGAAACAAGTTGTACTTCTCTGATGGAACACTAATGAACTGTGTCAACCATTCTCATTAACTGCAAATCAAACTGTTTTGAACAAAGCATGTTTAACAGATATCTTTTACATAGTTTACAACATTACTCAATGTACAACTTTCAGTAGCATTTGACATGTGTGTTGTCTCTAGTAATACACACTTTGGAACACTACTGTACCTGTGTGTCCCTGAAATGCAAAAATTTGTAGTAATTTTCATGAAGAAATGGCTTTTAATATCATCTGTGCGTTACAATTGAGTTAATAGAGTTGTAACTCATTGTCTTTTTAAGCAGAAAAAACACTGCAGTACTGAATCCTTCAAAGTATTCCTTCAGGTAAAAAATAATTGGATGATAATAAGTGTGTGAATGGTGCAGTATCTAACTGGGAGAAAAGAGTGTTGTTAAGGTGAAACTGAATATAAACCTAACACCACACTTCCCATAATAAGGTGTAATTCTCTGATGGAAGAAGAATGAACTGTGTCAACTGTTGTCAGTCACTGGCAAATCATACTGTTTTGAACAAAGTATGCTTAAGGGAACATGTACATTGTTTACAACACTACTCAATGTACATCATTCTGTAGAATTTCAAATGAATGTTGTCTGTATGATTACATACTGTTTTATCACTGCTGAAGAAATGCTGCTCTGAAATGTCACTCTTGTAGCAATTTTCATGAAGAAATAGTTTCTACTATCAAGTCTGTGTGACAATTGAGTTAAAAGAGTTCTAACTCATTCTCTTCTTTATGTAGAAAAAACACTGCAGTACTAAATCCTCCAATGTATTCCTATATGTAAAAAGTAATGGGATGATGAGACATGAGTGTACAGAGTAGTATCTGATTGGGAGAAAAGGGTTTTGTGCACGTGAAACTGAATATGAATGTAACAGCACACTTTCTATAAAATGGTGAATTTTTCTGATGGAAAAGTAAGGAACGGTATCAACCATTGTCAATCAATCGCAAATAAGACGGTTTTGAACAAAGCATGTTTAAGCAAACATCCTGTACATTGTTTTCAACATTACTAAAAGTACAACTTTTAGTAGAATTTCAAATGAATGTTGCATATAGTAATACATACTCTTGTAACAAACCTTCTAATACCTTCTAATATGAACTGTCTGTTACAATTGAGTTACAAGAGTTCTGTTTGTCTTTCTTTTCTATAAAAAACACTGCAGTAGTGTATCCTCCAAAGTGTACTTCATGTAAAAAGTAATGCGATGATAAGACATGTGTGTCTGGGGTAGTATCTGACTGGGAGAAAATGATTTTGTCCCTGTGAAACTGAATATGAATCTAACATTACACTTTCTGAAGGAAGGTATATTTCTCTGATGGGACAGTAAGGAACTCTGTAAACTGTTGTCAATCACTCAGAAATCAGACTGTATTGAACAAAGCATGTTTAAGAGAACATCTTGTACATTGTTTCCAGTACTCAATGTACAACTCTCACTAGAAGTTCAAATGAATATTGTGTCTAGTAATACATACTGTTGTAACAAAACTGAAGAAGGGTTGCACTGAAATCCGACTTTTGTTGCAATTTTCATGAAGAAATATTTTCTAATATCAACTCTGTGTTATCATTGAGTTAATAGAGCACTAACTCATTGAATTCTTTATGTAGAAAATGCACTGCAGTACTGAATCCTCCACAGGATACTTTATGTAAAAAGAAATGGATAAGACATGCTTGTACTCTGTATTATCTGACAGGGAGATAAAGATTTTGTGATTGTGAAACTGAATATAAATTGAACAGCACACTATCTGGAACAAGTTGTATTTCTCTGATGGAAGAGTAATAAAGTGTGTCAACTGTTGTCAGTAACAAGGAAATCAGACTGTTTTCACCAAAGCATGTTTAAGAGAACATCTTGTACATTGTTTACAGTACTCAATGTGCAACTTTCACTAGAAGTCCAAGTGAATGTTGTCAGTACTATTACATACTGTTTTCACAGTGGTGAGGAAATGTTCCTCTGAAATGCTACACTTGTAGCAATTTCCATGAAGAAATAGCTTGTGATATCAACTCTTTCTTTGTATGGATTTAATAGAGTTCTAACTGATTGTCTTCTTTATGTAGAAAAAACACTGCAGTACTGAATCCTGCAAATCGTAGTTCTTCCAAAAACTAATGGGATCATACAACATGTGTGTTCTGTGTAGTATCTCACTGTGAGAAAATGGTTTGTTCATGTGAACCTGAATACGAATTTCACAGCACACTTTCTATAAAAGGTGTATTTCTGTGAGGGGCCAGTAAGGAACTGTGGCAACCGTTGAAAATCACTCTGAACTCAGAAAGTTTTAAACGAAGCATGTTTAGGACAACATCTTCTACATGGTTTTGAACTTTACTCAATGTACAGCATTCAGTACAATTTCAAATGAATGTTCTCTCTAGTAATACATACTGTTGTAAAAAACTGAAGAAGGGTTGCCATGAAATACCACTTCTGTAGAAATTTTCATGAAGTAAGGGCTTTAAAATCAACTCTGCGTTACTATTGAGTTAATAGAGTTCTAACTCATTGTCTTCTTTATGTATAAAAAACACTGCAGTAGTGAATCCTCCAAAGGATACTTCATGTAAAGAGTAATGGGATAAGACGTGTGTGCTGTGTGGTATCTGACTGGGAGAAAAGCATTTTGTGAATGTTAAACTGAATATGAATCTAAAAGCACACGTTCTGAACGAGGTGTATTTCTCTGATGGAACAGTAATGAACTGTGTAAACCGTTGTCAGTCACTGGGAAATTAGACTGTTTTGAAAAAAGCATATTTAAGGGAACATCTTGTACATTGTTTACTTTACTCAATGTACAACTTACGGTAGAATTTCAGATGAATGTTGTCTTTACTATACTATATTGTTTTAACACCACTGAAGAAATGTTGCTCTGAAATGCAATTTTGTAGCAATTTTCAAGAAGAAATGACACCTAATATCAACTTTGTGTTACAGTTAACAAAGTTCTCACTCATTGTCTTCTTTATGTAGAAAAAACACTGCAGTACTGAATCCTCCAAAGTATACTTCATGTAAAAGTAATGGGATAATAAGACATGTATGTACGGTGTAGTATCTGACTGTGAGAAAAGGGTTTGTGAATGTGAAACTAAATATGAATCTAACAGCACACTTTCTGTAACAGGGTGTATTTCTCAGATGTAACAGTAATGAACTGAGTCAGTCATTATCAGTCAGTAGGAAATGAGACTATCTTGAACAAAGCATATTGAACAGAAAATCTTGTACATTGTTGACAACTTTACCCAATATACAAATTTCAGTAGCAGTTGACATGTGTGTTGTCTGTAGTAGTACATACTTTGGAACACTATGTACTTGTGTGGCTCTGAACAGCAAATTTCTAGCAATTTTCATGAAGAAATAGCTAGTTATATCAACTCTGTGTAACAATTGAGTTAATAGAGTTCTAACTCATTGTCTTTTTTATGAAGAAATAAAACTGCAGTACTGAAATCTCCAAAGGATGTTTTATGGAAAAAGTAATAGAATTATAAGACATGTGTCTATTGTGCAGTATCTGACTGGGAGAAAAAGATTTTGTGATTGTGAAACTGAATATGAATCTAACAGCACACTTTCTGTAACAATGTGTATTTCTCTGTTGGAACAGTAATGAACTGTATCAACCATTGTCAGTCACTTGAAAATGAGAGTGTTTTGAACAAAGAGTGTTTAACAGAACATCTTGTACAAGTTTACAACCTTACTCAATGTACAGCTTTAAGTAGCCATTGTAATGTATGGTCTTTTTAGTAGTACATACTTTCCAACACTACTGTACTTGTGTTGCTCTGAAATGCAATGTTGTAGCAATTTTCATGAAGAAATAGCTTCTAATATCAACTCTGTGTTACACTTAAGTTAAT
The DNA here is from genome assembly GCA_028533065.1 of Trachops cirrhosus. Classification (NCBI taxonomy): domain Eukaryota; kingdom Metazoa; phylum Chordata; class Mammalia; order Chiroptera; family Phyllostomidae; genus Trachops; species Trachops cirrhosus. Next base: position 8,908 of record JAPYXV010004668.1, read on the forward strand.
GAAGTTCTCACCATCTCCTTTATGTAGAAAAAACACTGCAGAACTTCATACTGCAAAGCATAGATCCTCCAAAAAGTAATGGGATCATAAGACATGTGTGTGCTGTGCAATATCTGACTGGGAGAAAAGAGATTGTGAATGTGAAACTGAATATGAATCTAACAGCACACTTTCTGTAATGAGGTGTATTTCTCTGATGGAAAAATAATGAAGTGTGTCAACAGTTGTCAGTCACTCGGAAATCAGATTATTTTTAAAAAAGAATATTGAAGAGGAAAATTTGTACATTGTTGTCATTACCCAATATAAAAATTTCAGTACCAGTTGACATGTGATGTCCTTATTAATACACACTTTGGAACACTATGTTCTTATGTGGCTCTGAAATGCAAATTTGTAGCAATTTCATGAAAATATAGCCTGTAATATCAACTATCTGTTACAATAGAGGAAATAGAGTTCTACCGCATTCTCTTCTTTATGTAGAAAAAAACACTGCAGTACTGGATCCTCCAAAGGATAGCTTATGTAAAAAGTAATGGGATAATAAGACATGAGTGTACAGTGTAGTATCTGACTGGGAGAGAAAGAATTTGGGATTTTGAAATTGAATATGAATAAGAGAGCATACTTTCTGGAACTGGGTGTATTTCTCTAATGTAACAGTAAGGAACTGTGTCAACCCTTTTCAATCACTCAGAAAATAGTTTTGCACAAAGCATGTTTAAGAGAACATCTTGTGCATTGTTTACATTACTCAACATACAACTTTTAGTAGAATTTAAAATGAATCTTGTCTCTAATAATACATACTTCGGAACACGATGTACTTGTGTGGCTTTAAAATGGAAATTTGTAGCAATTTTCATGAAAAATGTCTCTAATATCATATCTCTATTACACATGAGGTAATAGAGTTTTAACACATTGACTACTTGACGTATAAAAAACACTGCCGTACTGAATACTCCAAAATGTTCCTTCATGTAAAAAGTAATGGGATGAGAAGACATATGTATGATGTAGTATCTCACTGGGAAAAAGAGTTTTGTGCATGTAAAAATGAATATGAATCCAACAGCACACTTTTGGCAAAAAAGGTGTATTTCACTGATGGGAGAGTAAGGAACTGTGACAACCATTGTCAAACACTACGAAATCAGAAGGTTTTGTACAAAGCATGTTTAAGAAAATATCTTGTACATTGTTTACAACATTATTCAATGTACAACTTTCGGTAGAATTTAAAATGAATGTGCGTGAACTATTACATACTGTTTTAACACTGCTGAAAACATGGTGCTCTGAAACCAATTTTGTAGCAATTTTCACAAAAAAATACCTTCTCCTAGAACTGTCTGCTACAATTGAGTTAAAAGAGATCTGTGTGTCTTTGTTTTCTATGAAAAACACTGCAGTACTGTATCCTCCAAAGGGTACATCATGTGAAATGCAATGCGGTGAGAAGACGTGTGTGTCGGGTGTAGTCTCTGACTGGGAGACAAGGGTATTGTCCATGTGAAAGTGAATATGAATCTAACAACACACTTCCTGTACAAAGGTATATTTCTCTGATGGGACAGTCAGGAAGGGTGTAAACTGCTGTCAATCACGCAGAAATCACACTGTATCGAAGAAAGCATGTTTAAGAGAACATCTTTTACTTTGTTTCCAGTACTCAATGTAAAACTTTGACTAGAAGTTCAAATGAGTCTTGTCAGTACTATTACATGCTGTTTTGACAGTGCTGAGGCAATGTTCCTCTGAAAGGCTACACTTGTAGCAATTTCCATGAAGAAATAGATTGTGATATCAATTCTTTATTACTATGAACTTAATACAGTTATAACTGATGGTTTTCGTTATGTAGAGAGAACGCTGCCGTACTGAATCCTGCAAAGGACACTTCATGTAAAAAGTAATTGGATGATAATACATGTGGGTACTCTGTAGTACCTAACTGGGAGAAAATGATTTTGTGATTGTGAAACTGAATATGAACCTGAGAACACACTTTCTGAAACAATTTGTATTTCTTTCATGGAACAGTAATGAAGTGTGGGAACCGTTGTCAGTCACTGGGAAATCTGTTTTCAACAAAGCATGTTTAAGGGAACATCTTGTCCATTGTTCACATGACTGAATGTACAACTTTCGGTAGAATTTCAAATGAATGCTGTGTGAACTACTACAGACTGTTTTAACACTGCTGAAGACATGGTGCTCTGAATCCCATTTTGTAGCCATTTTCATGAAAAACTAC
>JAPYXV010004669.1:0-11170 GCA_028533065.1 Trachops cirrhosus
AAAAAAAAAAAAAAGACACACACACACAAAGAATAGCTCTAGTAAAGGGTCCTTATGGAAAGGAAGTAGAAGACCTGATAAGAGGCTGGGGGTGAAAGGAATGTCTGCAATGTTGTGGAGAAAACCTGTTAATTAACCCTGACTGGTCTTCTTGCTCAGTCTCCTGGCCAGACTCTCAGACTCCAGGCCCTGGAAGTGCAGTCTGCTCAGCCACTGCATATCCAGCCAGATCTTTCTGGTCTTTGGTGCCCTGGAGCTCTCCGGGGCTCCGGGCCCTGCCCTGCAGGCATCATCCTGCAAGGAAAGAAACAGGGAGGCAGAGGAGCTGACTTTCAGGTTAACTCCAAGGAATTCAACAAGGTGTTGACTTGGTTTCCAGGAACTTGCAAGTATATTTACCGTCCTACCCTGACACACACCTCCATGTGAAAAGAGACTTTGCAAGGGTAAATGTCAGGCAACCAGGCTCAGTACTTCCTTTAGAAATGCGTGAGAAATAGAGGCAGGAGAAACCAGATGATCTCATCCAAGTGCCTTTATTTGATGCTGCTCTTGCAGGCAGGCTGAGTAGGGATCAACTGCAGTGCTGGGGGAAGGCAGGAATGGGGTTTTTAAAATAAAAAGCACAGGGTTTGTGAAGGATTAGTCTCTTATTCTTCCAGGTGCATTAGGGTTTCAGGATGTGAGCTGGGACAATGGGTTAGGTAAAGGGCGGGCTGTTCCCAGGGACAGGAGGGTCAGTCTGACCACTGGCCATTGTGGCTGGCGCCAGGTGTCTATTGTGCGAGGTGGGAGTTTTAAGCCTCAGGCTAGCAAGCCAGTCGGGACAACTGAGTCATAGGCAGTCCAGAGGGTTGGAAACTGGCCTGACCAGGTCTTTTGCAGCCTGGTGGGGTGGAAAACTGGCCTGACCCTTTCACTTCCAGGTAGAGCCAAGATTCTGGGGAGAGCAATAAGAGATTCCAACCCTGAATGGAATGCTCCAGGGTGAGGAGCCTCTGTTGCCTGAGGCCGCAACTGAACAGGGCTGTGACCACCCTGCTCCTTGTTTTCTCATCCCCCGCCTTTCTCCCTCTCTCCTCTCATCTCCTATTCCCGTTTCTCCCCTCCCTCCCTCCCTTCCTGCCTCCCTTCCTCCCTCAGCTACCTTTCAGGATCCTCACCTCTTTCTTTTCAAACCCCCAAAGTAAGCCTTTGAAAAAGTTGTGTTTTACAGTCATTTTTAACTGCTGAATGTACCAAAACTAAGTGAGCTCTGGAAGGGAACATCTTCACTAGCTGTTCCAGACTTCAGAACTCCAGACCAAATTTTTCTCCTGAGCAGAAGAGGGTCCACCCAGTCCCAACACCTTAGGCAGAGCGTGCCCCAGCCTGCTGGTCTCCACAGACACTTGAATCCGGCCCAGATCCCTCTTCCCAGCTGTGCTTGGGATCAAAGAATGAGGTTTCCTGGAGTCAAGTTACCAAGTTTAGTGTGACAGTGGCTTTGGTGTCTAATGGAAACTAAGAGCTAGCATTTCTAAATAAAATTTGAATAAACTAGAATAGAATATACTAAAATTCAGAATAAAGTAGGCCATTTAAATAAACCACAGGACTCCCACCATAGGTCCCCAACCCCTGACCCCCAAACTAAGACTCAGTCACCAATGACAGCACGGCCCCATCAATGTCTTATGCTTCCCATTAACTCATAAAGGCATGACATGCTGTCTGTAGACCCCCTCATGGGCCAGGACTCAGTGGACACAGCCCCTGCCTTTTACCCCCAAAGTCTGGGGTTGACCCTGAGGAGAGGGTGGCCCTGGCGAGGTTGCTGGGCCCCCAGGCACCTGCCGGCCATGTTGGTGTGGACCACGCCACTCTGAGGACCAGGTGTCCAGACCTGACTCCTGAGGGGAAGGCAAGAGCTGGGGAGATGCAGTGGTGGGCCCAGACCCAGCGGGCAGCAGCAGAAGGGCTCCGGACAGAAACCTTCCTCTGGCCTGAAGGAGGATGCCAAGGTGGTAAGCGCGTGTCTTCCCTACGTAGGTGGGACTGAGGCAGGAGACAGCATAGGAAGAACTCTGAGACTGCAATACTGTCACTGGCCAGCATTTAGCACCCCTGGTTGCCAGGAAACACCTTTTACCAATTATGTAGAATAAATAGTAAACCGAGGCAGGGAGGAGGAAGGAGACAGGTCTCACACGCTAACTCAGAAGTCCTGAGCCTGGTCTGATAATATCGCCAGTTGTCCCAACATCACAAGAGACACTATGTTAGCAAGAAAGAAGGGAAGTCCTTGAAAGTCTATGTAGCATTTCCACTATCTGGGAAAGAAAGCCTTGAAACTGTGCTTTCATCCCAAGGCCTGAATGTGGGAAAGGGTCCCCGGTGCCCAAAGAAAGAGCCCATAAAACAACTTTGGTTAATTGCCCATCTCTGGTCACTATCTGTTTTAAGAGGGAGTCCCTAATGCCTACAGAAAGAGAGCCCATAAATAACTTTGGAAAGTGCCCCAATTTTAATTAACTGCCTCCTGTCACGTATTTGTTTTACAACAAGATGAACAAATGGGGTCTGGAGCAAGATAAGGATTTGGGCTAACAGACCCCCACAGATACCTAAGTTTGGGTAGTCACATTCCCCCAGGAAAGCTGGCAGCGCATATACCCGTTAATCAATATGTAACTTTTTTTCCTCCTATCCCACCAACTATATAAGTCCTCAGAACAAAGGACTCGCCCTCTTTCTCTCTCAGGGGGCTCGGGTGCTCTTGGCTCTCAGGCCATTGGGCCTCTGGCCACCCGGCCTCAGGCTGCCCAGGGGCTTGCCACCCTGGTCTTCAGCCGTTCTCGCTTTTGTCACCCTGTTTTGCCCTGAAACTTTGCCTTTCACCCCCTACTCTACCCAGTCCTGTTCTCTTCCATGGGAATGGACCACTAATGAACTGACTACATACTACTAGATTTGCTGATATGTAATTCTTTACATGCATTAGTTAGCAAGAAGAACCAGGTCTCTCCTGTCAACAGGACGAGTTGGCTTCCAGAGGAAAAAACCTGTATGGACTGGCCCAAGTTAAAGGCCATCAGACCAGGCTTGTGGGGAGACATTCCTTTGTGACTAAAACTCAGATCCCTGGATCAGAGTCCAGAGTGTGTGTTGTGACCCCTTGGAATCACGGTGGCACCTTGGACCCAGGCCGGGAGTAGGGAGGTGGGGGAGGGGCGAGGCCACCTAGTCCCCTCCCTTCCTGATCCCAGTACCCCGCTCCCTCAAAAAGCCAGGAGTCCCAGACTCAAGTTCTCCTGGCTGGTCCCTTGGAAAGAAACCAAATCCATTTGGGGATCAGCAATAGGGAAGGGCTTTTAGTCTTCCCCGAATCCACCTGCTCTACCTGGATTGCTGGCTTTTGCTGCCATGGAGTAAAATTTCTACCAGAAGGAAAAAAAAAAGGTATTCTTTTTCTTTTCTTTGTAATTGCCTTCCTTCCACTGCCCTGGGGTTCTTATGTGCCCAGAACTGGACTTGAGACTTTCTGGGATTTCCCCTCCCCCATTTTTATTCCTGAACCCTTCTCCCTCATCTCCCTGTCTCTCTCTCTTCCTTGCAGTCTTCCTCACCCACCCATTTTCTCCACAACCCTCCATCTGCTCCTGTCCTCCTCCTTGGCTGCCACTACTCTTCCTTTCCTCTCCACCCCCCCCACCCCCACTGTCCAGGCCAACACAGGAACATTAACAGATGTCAAAAGCAGTGGTTTAAAACAGCACACATTTGTTATCTCACACTTCTGTAGATCAGAAGTCTGGAAAAAACTGACCAGGTTCTCTGCTCAGTGTCTCATGAGGCTGAAATCCAGGTGTCAGCTAGCTGCATGCCAGCTTTATCTCATGCTCAGGTTTCCCTTCTAAGCTCAGTACAGTTCTTGGCCCAGTTCATTTGTTGTGCTTGTAGGACTGAGGTCCCTGATTCTTGTGCTGCATGTCAGCCGGAGGCCACTCTCCCCTTACAGAGGCCTGCTGCATTCTTTCTCAGGTGGCCTTCTCTATGGTAAGAGGAGTAATCGTCTGTTGTGTCTCTCGGACTTGATACTCTAATTTTGTTTTCTCTGCCAGCCAGTGAAAACTCGTCAAGAGGAAATAACCCTTGTAAACATATATGTACCCAAAATAGGACCACCTAAATACATAAAGAAAATCTTAGTGGACATTAAGAGAGAAATCGGTAAGCAATATAGTCATAGTAGGGGATTTTAACACCTCTCTGACATCAATGGATAGATCTTCCAGACAAAAATCAACAAGGCAACAGTGACCTTAAAAGACATACTGGATCAGATGGATTTAGTTTATATTTACAGAACATTTCATCTCAAAGCAGCAGAATATACACTCTTTTCAAGTGCACATGGAACATTCTCTAAGACAGACCATATGTTGAGACACAAGATAAGTCTTAATAAATTCAAGAAGATTGAAATCATATTAAGCATATTCTCTGACTATAATGGTATGAAACTAGAAATCAATTACAACAAAAAAACTGAAAAACACTCAGACAGATGGAGGCTAAGTAACACGTTATTTAAAAATGAATGGTTAACAATGAGATCAAGAAAGAAATAAAAATTTACCTGAAGACGATGAAAATAAATACATAACAACTCACAATCTATGGGACACAGTGAAACAGTCTTAGGAGGGAAATTCATAGCATTACAGGCCTACCTAAGAGGCAAGAAAAATCTCAAATAAACAATCTAATCCTACACCTAAAAAAACTAGAAAAAGAACTACAAAAAAGCTCAGAGTAGGTAGAAGGAAGGAAATAATAAAGATAGAGAAGACATAAATTACATAGATACTAAGGGAAAAAAGCCCACAAAAGATCAATGAAACCAAGATCTGGTTCTTTGAAAAGATAAACAAGATTGTGGATCTGCTCATGTACTGATATGCCAAAGATTTGGAGAAAGCAGCTTAGGGGTTCTGGCCACGATGGAGACGTGGGTAGAAACACTTTACTTCCTTACACAACCAAAAGAATTACAACAACAAATTTAAAAACAAAATACAACCAGAACTGCCAGATATTCAAACTTCATTAAAGTCTGACAAGGAAGGAGTTAAAGAAACATTCATCCAGACTTGTAGGAGGTGTGGAGACAGGCAGCCAAGGCAGAGAGGAAGCACAGTGAAGGAAGTGGCTGGTGGACCAGTTGGTCCCACATTTGTGGGCCGATAAGCTGGGAAGAACCACTGGGAAGTGAGACAGGCTGCAGAACCCAGGGTTTCAGCATGGGAAACTAAAGACTCAAAACTTCTGGACACAAAAATCTGCGGGAGTTGTGGCAGTGGGAGAAACTCTCAGGATCACAGGAAAATCCATGGGAGAGGCCCACAGGGTCCTAGAATGTACACAATCCCAGCCATCTGTAAATCAGCATCTGTAAGGCCACAGTCCGCAAATGAGGGAAGTGATGAAATGTATGACGAGAGCAGAGCCAGCAAGTGGCATTGTTGCCTCTCCGACCCCTCCCTCACAGACAGCACCACAAATCAGCCAAGAGGGTTGCCCTGCCCTGGTGAATACCTAATGTTCTGCCCCTTACAACATAACAGGTGTGCCAAGACAAAGAAATATGGCCCAAATGGAAGAACAGGTCAAAACTCCAGAAAAAGAACTCAGCGATGAGGAGATAGCCAACCTATCTGGTGCAGAGTTCAAAACACTGGTAATTAGGATGCTCACAGAAATGATTGAGCTCAGTCACAAAATGAAGGAGGAAATGAAGGTTATATAAAGTGAAATAAAGGAAAATATACAGGGAACCAAAAGTGAAGGGTAGGAAACTGGGACTCAAACCAAGGATTTGAAACAAAATGAAGAAATAAACATCCAATTAGAATAGAATGAAGAAATAAGAATTCAAAATAATTAAAAGAGGCTGAGAAAACTCTGGGACAACTTTAAATGCTCCAACATCTGAATTATAGGGGTGCCAGAAGGAGAAGAGGGAGAGCAAGAAATTGAAAACTTATGTAAAAACATAATGAAGGAAAACTTGACCAATCTGGCAAAGGAAATAGACTTCCAGGAAGTCCAGGAAGCCCAGAGAGTCCCAAAGAAATTGGACCCAAGCAGGAACACATCAACACACATCATCATTAAGTTACCAGGATTAAAGATAAGGAGAGGATCTTAAAAGCAGCAAGGAAAAAGGAGACAGTAACCTACAAAGGAGTTCCCATAATACTATCAGCTGATTTCTCAAAAGAAACCTTACAGGCAAGAAGGGACTGGAAAGAAGTATTTGAAGTCATGAAAGGCAAGGATCTACATCCAAGATTGCTCTATCCAGCAAAGTTTTCATTTAGAATGGAAGGGCAAATAAAATGCTTCCCAGATAAGGTCAAGTTAAAGGAGTTTATTATCACTAAGCCCTTATTATGTGAAATGTTAAAGGTACTTACTTATCTAAGAAATAGAAGATAATAAAAAATATGAACAGTAAAATGACAACAAACTCACAACCGAACCTAAAAAACAAAAACTAAGCAAACAACTAGAACAGGAATAGAATCAGAGAAATGGAGATCACATCGAGGGTCATCAGTGGGGAGGGGTGGGAGGAGAATGGGGGAAAGATATAGGGAGTAAGAAGCAAAAATGGTAGGTAGAAAATAGGGGGAGGTTAAGAATAGTATAGCAAACGGAGAAGCCAAAGAACTTATATATACGACCCATGGACATGAACTAAGCGGGGGAATGCTGGTGTGAGGGAGGGTGCAGGGGAGAAGGGAATAAAGGAGAGGAAAAATGGGACAACTGTAATAGCAAAATCAATAAAATATATTTAAAAATAAAAATAAATAAAATTTTTTTAAAAAAAGTACCTTACCTTGGCTGGTGTGGCTCAGTGGATTGAGTGCTGGCCTGTGAACCAAAAGGTCACCAGTTCAATTCCCAATCAGGGAACATACCTGGGTTGTGGGCCCGGTCCCCAGTATGGAGTGTGCCAGAGGCAAGCACACATTGATATTTCTCTACCTCTCTTTCTTCCTCCCTTCCCCTCTCTGTAAAAACAAATAAATAAAATCTTTAAAAAAATAAAATTAAACATAAAAAAGTACTTTATGTGGGTTTTCATTATTCATTCACTGGACTCTGGGCTTTACCTTCCAGAGTTTGCCTACTCTTATAGCTCAGCTGAACCCTACTGACAATACTTTGTGAAGGAGAATTCCGGTTTTATGTCCATAAACCAGGGCAGGACACTTTGGTACCTACACCCTATTTTATTTCCTCTTAGAATATGGGAAACACTTAATAGCTACAATTTTCTTAGGGACTTTCAAATAAAGTCTCACTTTAAATATAATTTGTTCTATTTCAACATTGAAACAGGGCATTCTTAATGTTATAACAACATGGAAAGTACTGTGTTACTTTCATGATATATTAACTTTTTTCATGAAGCCATTTTATTAACAGTACTTCATTTTCTGAATAGCACCCTGACTTGTAGGCTAAATAAAGATGGCATCATTTGCAGGTGTAAATATGATAATATTACCAGATACCAATATTGTTTGTTAAGGTGAACTCTGCAGTTTTTGGTTTTGAAATAACCAGGTAGACTGTTATTATGAAGTGTTGTGTCACAAAAGTGTTAAAGAACAGTGACAACAGTAAATTTTCAATAACACCGCATGGGACCTGTTTTCCCGGGTTGTGTCGCTCTTTTCACAGATGTCTTTCCGTCATCCGTGCGTAAACCGTTTACTGTAGTCAGCAGCTAAGCGAGCAGAGCATGAATGCTTTGACGTCCAGAAGATGTTCAGCACTAGTAAATACAGGACCAGCCAACCAGTTCTCTCTCTGCTTAAACCAGAGATTCTTAAGCTTGTTTAGGTGAGTATATTCTCAGACTTTATGGTTCTCTTTGGGGAACTCCATGAAATAATGTTAAATTATCATGTCATACAAACCTGGAGCCATTCTGTAGGTAAAATGTGATTGTATTACATGCCTGCATGTACCTACAGAACTAGCATTACATGCCACATGGAATAGTTTTAAGAAATACCATTTTCAAGTTTCTCTATTAACATTTGTGTGCTGCTTATTCACTCTTTTTTAGAAACCAAAGTCTTAAGAAAATAACAACCAGGTGGAAAGTTTAAAATGTATAAAATTTTACCTTATTTTTTAAAGCAAGATGAGAAACACCCATCATTATTCAATTTGTGAGATGAAACACCTTATTACTTAGATTGAAGACAACTACTTTAGACGAAGGTAAAATCTCCTACACTTCATTTAAAAACAGTATTTATTCAGCCTTATAAAAATGCTCAGAATTTAGATGTGTAAACTCAGTTCTCTGAAAAAGCCACAGTATTATTTTACTGGCTGTTTTTCATCCGTTCCATTCAGTCGTCTAGGATAATAGGTTACTTTATCCCCTTGTCACTTCCAGGTTTCTCATTGGTAAAAACAGGCTCACAGATTCATTGCAGGCTTCAGTGAGGGCTAAATAAGAAAGTCCTGTGAGTTGAGAAGCAAATGGCTGCTACATAATAGATACCAACAACAACATACTCTTTTCCAGCTTGACTCATTTTGTCTCTGTGGCCTAATTGGTGTAGCATATCCTAACAAGACTCTTAATAACTACGGATATAAGTGTCTGCTTTGCCACCTTCCAACGCCACAACTGCCAGCAGCAGACCCAAAGACAGAGCTCTCCACTCCTGTTTGCTCGTCCCTACCGTCTTTCCCTTTAGAGCAGGGGTGTCAAACTCATTTCCACCAGGGGCCACATCAGCCTTGCAGTTGCCTTCGAAGCGCTGAATGTAATTTCAGCTCTTTAACAATTAAGGGGTAGCTATGTTTATACAGTCCTAAAATTATTTTGGCACTTTGAAGGCAACCGAGAGGCTGACGTGGCCCCCGGTGAAAATGAGTTTGACACCCCTGCTTTAGAGGTTATCTGTTACTTTTTGCTCTTGTTTTAGCCTCTGATCTCTTTTTAATTCTTTACCCTTTCCAAACTCTTTTGCCCTGAACTCTTTATTTTCTTCTCTCATTTCTCTCTTCGTCTGTCTTCTACCATGTTGTGGTCTATTTTGGCACATCTGGGCTCTTTGTGGCCTGAGGAGTCAATGATGTCATTCCACTCCCAGCAAAAAAAATAACAGCTGAAAGGTTTCTTCTCAGTTCGTCACTCCATCATCCCTGTAGAGCGACTGCTGTGTCACTGAAATATATCGCATGCACTCACACACACACATGCACATGCACTCTAATTTTTTAGCTGAAAAATGCACAAATCGTAAGTGTATATAGCTCAATAAGTTACTACAAAATAAATATTCTCATGTGACTACCTCTCATGTCAACAGAGACATTTGCTAATATCTTACAAGCCCCCTTGTGTACCCTCCTGCTCTCCATTCCCTTCCCTCCCCCGGGATTAGTCGCCCTCCCCAGTGCTCACACCTTAGCCTGGTTTTGCTCAGTCTTTGTACTTTACATCGTTAAAGTACTACATTCATATGCATTAAAAGTCTGCATTGTTTTGTGTCTTCATGTCTCACACTCAGCATCCTGTTTGTGAAATTCATCCATATTGTTCTAAGCAGTTTTTAAAAATAATTTGTAACTTTATATGGTAATAACTGTCTTTGAAATTAATCAGTTCACAAAGCAATAGTTTTTTCCAAACACTCACACTTAATGACTACTATAAATAAAATATTCATAATTTCTCCAGTTGCAATCTGAACATCAATTTGTAGTAACAAGATGTGGGTGCTAGTACAGATTTTTTTCTAATTCAATGTGTGGCCCTAGACAAGCTATTTTAGATCACCCACATCTAACAAGGATAATAATACTTTTTTTAACTTACAAGATTTACATGAAAACATTTTGCTAAAGTTGCTAAACAAACAAGGTAAAATATGTAATGTTTTATCATATTAACTATTTTCTAATATTTGATTTGCCTTCTATAATTTAACCAAACTAAAGATTGCATACTTTAAAGAATGACAAAATTCAGTAGTTATACCAAGTGAATTAAAGCTAGTAATGCTAGAAAAAAAAAACAAAAAAACAAAACTAGCAGCCACGGCAGGTGTGGCTCAGTGGATTGAGTGCCATCCTGCAAACCAAAAGTTCACAGGTTAGATTTCTAGTCAGGGCACATGCCTGGGTTGTGGGCCAGATGCCCAGTTGGTGGTGCTTGAGAGGCAACCACACATTGATGTTTCTCTCCCTCTCTTTCTCCCTTTCTTGCCCTCTCTCTAAAAATAAATAAATAAATAAAGTCTTTAAAAAATATGTAAAATTCTGTGAAATATTCTAGCTTAGGAGCTCTTGCCCATATTGATAGATTGTCTAGCATCAGCCATGGCATCAGATATTTTGAACAGTCATTTTGTTCATAGACTTTGTCAACAGATTTGGCCTCCCAGCTGAGGTCTATCTGTGAGCCTGTTCATCAGATCGAGCATGTCATTCACCTCATCAGTGAGTACTTCTAACTTTTCTTTCTTTTTTTTTTAGGGATTACTTTATTTATTTAGTTATATTTGCTTTAGGTTAGTCTGTTACAATAGAGAATTAAGAAAATCCTCTTCTTTGTGCATACATCTTACCTAGATATCTTACTTTAATCCTCTTCTTACATCATTCTGGACTCTAACCAGAATCTAACCCTGGCCTCTAACGGATATCATTTCACTCTTACCTCCAAGTAACTTCAAAGGGGTATGATCAGAGCTTCCCCCAAAGTGTAGCTTCTGTTAGATACCTCTTAGAGTTCTTTTTTTAAATGTATTTTATTGATTATGCTATTACTGTTGTCCCATTACCCCCCTTCATTCCCCTCCACCCTGAACCCCCCTCCCACCCACATCACTCCCCAGTTCATGTCCATGTGTCATAAGTTCTTTAGCTTCTACTTTTCCCCTACTATTCTTGCCCTTCCCCTGTCTATTTTCTATCTACCTTCACTGCTACTTATTCTTCGTACCTTTCCCCCCTCTCTCCTCCTCCCACTCCTCTATTGCTAACCCTCCATGTGATCTCCATTTCTGTGGTTCTGTTCCTGTTCTAGTTGTTTGCTTAGTTTCTTCTTGTTTTTGTTTTAGGTGTGGTTGTTAATAATTGT
>JAPYXV010004670.1:0-11169 GCA_028533065.1 Trachops cirrhosus
TTCTTTTGGATGGGTGTTTCAGGGTTCTTAGGATATAGTCCCAGAAGTGGAAGTGCTGGATCAAAGGGCAGGTCCATTTTTAGTTTTCTGAGGAAGTTCCATACTGTTTTCCACAGTGGTCGTACCAGTCTACAAGCCCACCAGCAGTGCACTAGGGTGCCTTTTTCTCCACAACCTCACCAACACTTGTTGTCTGTTGTTTTATTTATGATGGCCATTCTGACTGGTGTGAAGTGGTATCTCATTGTGGTTTTAATTTGCATCTCTCTGATAGCTATTGATATTGAGCATCTTTTCATGTGTAATCTAATGAACAAAATAAACTGATGACCAAAAACACAGGATCATGGATACACGGAACAGGCTGATAGCTGTCAGAGGGGAGAGGGTGGAAGGACTGGATAAAAAAAGGTGAAGGGATTAGCAAAAGAACATCTATGCATAACCAATGGACAGAGACAACAGTGTGTTGATTGCCAGAGGGAAGTGGGTGTGGGGCTGGGAGGAGGGGGCTTCAGGAGGAGTGAAATGTGGACATCTGCAATAGTATAAAAAATAAAAACAAAGGAAAAAACCACAATGAGGTATCACTTCACACCTATCACAATGGCTATCATCAATAAATCAACAAACTAGAAGTTTTGGTGAAAATGCACAGAAAAGAGAACCCTTGTGTACTCTTTCTGGAAATGAAGATCAGCACAGCCACTATGTGAAACAGTATGGAAGTTTCTCAAAAAAATATAAATGAAAATTCTTATGACACATATACTCCATGCCTGAGTATATATCCATAGAAAACCAAAGCACTAATTTGAAAGAATATGCACACCCCTATGCTCATGGCAAAGTTACTTACAATAGCCAAGACATGGAAGCAACTCAAGAGCTCATTGGTAGACAAGTGGATAAAGAAGAGGTACACATATATAATGGAATATTACTTGGCCATAACAAAAGAATGAAATCTTACCATTAGTGACATCATAGATTGACATTACAATAGAGGATATTACACTAAGTGAAATATAGTAGATATAGTAGATATAGTAGATAAAGTAGAGGATATGACACTAAGTGAAATAAGTCAGACACAGAAAGACAAATACCATATTATTTCACTTATATATGAAACATAATGAGCAAAATAAACAAAATAGAAACACACTCATAGATACAGAGAATAGACCCATGGTTGCCAAAAGGGAGGGGAGAATGTGAAGTACAGCATAGGGAATATAGTCAATAATATTTTAATAACTACATATAATAACCAGGTAGGTACTTGAAATATCAGGGGGATTACTTTGTAAAACATATGGTTGTCTAACCACTATGCCGTACACCTGAAACAAATATAAAATAATATTGAATGTAAAACACAAATGAAAAATACAATTTAAAAAATTTAAAAAACCTTTTTCCTCTAGAATAATTTTAGTCACTTTGTAGGTATGAAATTGATAATATTCCAACAAAAAATCAAGTCTGGGGATTTTTTTACTTATATGCATACTGAAATTATGAAGCCCATTTTCATTTCCTTTCTTTTCTTAATGAGGTCATGAAGGCTATACAAAAATATAACTTTACTTAAAATATATCTAATCTTCATCTTTTCTTTTGCACTCTAATGCCAGGTTATGACTTCATTATCCTACTGTTTTCCTTATGCTTAATTTTAAACCCAGCAAAAATTAATATCCTAAGGGGAAGTTAAAGTATACCAAAATATACTTACCTGTGATCCATCCATGTGAAATGTAAAAGAGAGACACTTATTGAATAAGATACATGATACAAGAGACTTTGCACATGGGATGATGACAACTCAGTCCTCTTCAAAGATGCACCTTTGAATCTCACAGAGTTCTCTTAATTGCCATCAGCTGCCCCATTGTATTTTCCTGAATCTCTACAATAGTCTGAAATCTCATCCCTTTCAAAGGTGATTTTAGTTTTGGAAAAAGCCAGAAGTCACAGGGTGCCAAATCTGGGCTGTAGGGGGGTGAATCACCTGGGTGATTTGATGTTTCACAAAAAAACTGCACAAGACACGATGCATGAGCGGGCAGATTGTTATGATGAAGCTGCCAGTCACGAGTTGTCCACAGCTGTGGCCTTTGGAATCATCTGAATAGTTCCCATGGAGGAATGTTCAAGCTTAATGCAAATTTTGATGCACATTCTTGCTCTACTTGCTCAGTCATTTTGAATTGCATGGCCACACAGTACACATGCTCACTCAAAGGTGTCTATCACCCCCACTGACTAGTACAGTGAAGTCATCATTATTCACACATGCACATCCCAGCCCACTTGCCTTGGATGCAAGGCTACACTGGTGTGCCACAAGCTTTTCTCATTATATTAGCAATAACTGGACTTTTTCTGGACATACCTCATAGAGTGAAATTTTTGATAAAGAAGAAAGATTTTATATTGGGACTCCTATGGATTGCAAATTAATTATCATAGTGTAAAACCACACTTTAAAATATTTTTCTTCCAAGGTCTCGGAGTGTGTTCTTAGAGATTTTTGGTATCAAAACAAACAAACAAAAAAAAACCTGTGAACATAAAATTTAAATAAAATCCAGGATAATTTTTTCTTTACAGTTTCTTGAAAAACCTTGTTTTTTCCTTTTTTTATTGTTGTTTAAGTACACTTATCTCCACTTTTCCCCCCAACCCACCTTTGCCACACCCACACCTACTTCCCACCCTCAATCCCACCTACCTTTGGCCTTGTACATGAGTCCTTTATACTTCTTCCTTGATGAACATTCCCCTTCTTGCCCCCTTTATACCCCTCCCACCTCCCCTCTGGTTACTGTCAGTTTGTTCTTAATTTCAGTGTCTCTGGTTATATTTTGCTTGCTTGTTTGTTTTGTTGATTAGGTTCCACTTATATGTGAGATCATATGGTATTTGTCTTTCACCCACCACCTGGTTTATTTCACTTAGCATAATGCTCTCCAGCTCCATCCAAGCTGTCCCAAAGGGTAGGAGCTCCTTCTTTCTTTCTTAAGCATAATATAGCATTGTGTAAATATATGATAGTTTTTTTTATCCACTCATTTACTGATGGGCACTTAGGTTGCTTCCAGCACTTGGCTAGTGTAAATTGTGCTGCTATGAACACTGGGGTGCATAGGTTCTTTTGAATAGCTGTTTCAGGGTTCTTAGGGTATAATCCCAGCAGTGGAATCGCTGGGTCAAAAGGCAGTCCCATTTTTAGTTTTCTGAGGAAATTCCATACTGGTTTTCACAGTGGCTACATCAGTCTGCATTCTCACCAACAGAGCAGTAGGATTCCCTTTTCTCCACAACCTCGCCAGTACTTGTTGCTTGTTGATTTGTTTATGATGGCCATTATGTAAACCGGTATCTCATTCTGGTTTTAATTTGCATCTGTCTGATGGCTAGTGATGCTGAGCATCTTTTCATATGTCTCTGGGCCCTTTGTATATACTCCTTGGAGAAATGTCTTTGGTGTTTTGGGATTCTTTGGACATATTCCTAGAAGTGGAATCACTAAATCAAAAGGCTGTTACATTTTGAATTTTTGTGAGGAAACTCCACACTGCTTTCCAGAGTTGTTGCACCAGTCTGCAATGCCCATTTTGAAATTAGATTGTTTTTTTGTTATTGTGTTGTTTGTATTTTGGATATTAACCCTTAATCAAATATAGGATTTGCAAATATGTTCTCCCATTCAGTAAGTCACCTTTACATTTTGTTGATAGTCTTCTTTTCTGTGCAGAATCTTTAAAATCTGTTATTGTCTCATTACAGGACAGAGATTAATAGTGGTTTGATTGTTACTATAACACAGAAGGATTGGTTCAAGGGTCTGAGAGAAATATTTGGCCAACATTTTTAATGTGAGAAAAGAGATATAATCCAGTTAATAATAGAGTTGGAACTTGTATGATTTATATTTATGTTCTGTGAAGATTCCTCATCTTCCTTCTTAGATGGTGTGTGGTAAACTAAGCCATATTCAAGTAAATAGAAGCTGAGTTAATGGAGTAATAAAAAACACTGATCAGATCAATAGCTTCTCATTTATGATACAATTAGCTCATCATTCAGTTTTGCAGTTATAACTAATGTAGTTCAGTTTACTTCAACTAGGTCTTCTCTTGCCATTTCTATTATTTCATATTGGCATGAGTCTACCTCTATATCCTAGAACAAATTTATGAAATATAAATTGATTAAAGAGAGTTTGACCAGTTAAATGTTGCCTGAAAAGTTATTAGCATTTTAATTTGTTGCATTATAGAGAAGAGTTGTTCTACTGCATTTCCCCCTCACTTTAATCCTTATGTAGCTTCCTAATGGCTTAATGTTCCATCTGGATCATTTCCTCTATAAGAGTTTAATTCTATTTACTAGTTTTGTCATCTGTAGATTTCTAATTTAAATATTTTGAAACATCATATGACACCATATTGCTTAAGTGGTTTAGTGTAATTGTTTTGAAAGCATGCACAAAACGTGCTTCATGTCTCATTTTTATAAAATTTAAATGAAAGTTAATTTGTACAGAAGAATAATCAAACCCCTGCAGATATATGTATCATGCAGATATCCTGCTCTGCATGGGACATCAAACATGAACAACAGAAAAATATGCTTTCCTTTCATCCTGCTGCTGTTAAGTTTCAGATTTGTACATACACTGGCTTATCTTACACAATTGTTTCTTAATTGTCTACTCTTGGATGATAGAAAATAAACTCAAGGATATCAAGTGCCACATGTCTCTTGGAATTTGTTGTGGAAAAACAGAGGGTAGAACTTACATTTAAAAGTAGTAATGAAAATGTTCATGTAAATTTTGTGCTATACTGTCTAGATGAATGTTTCATCAAGAAAACACTCTTTTTCTCCTGGGACTAGAAAAATCCAGCAAACAATTAAGCTCTGATGTGTTAATTCAAACATTACAGTTGGGTATATATGATTAAATATAGCAGGGCATTCATGAAAGAAGGATAAGGTAGTTACCCTCAAGTATTTAAAGAGTGTTATGTAGGAAAGAATTAGACTATTTTTTTATTCCTTCAATGCACAATTAGAAGTAGATAAGACAAACATATTTTGATTTTGTAATAGGAATATTTTCGGTGCCATAAGCTGCCAAACAATAAATTGACTTTTAATAGAAAGGTTTCACTGTACATTGCTGAACCTTTTAAATCAGAGACTTTCTTCATGGCAGGCAAATATACAGGGAATTCATGTATTGGGAGAAAATTGGGTCAGATGGCTTCTAATACACCCCTTTAATCTAGACAATGCATGATTTTGTAGTCCTAAAAACAGTCAGAAAAACAAACAAACAAAAGCAGGACCCTTCAGAGAGATGGACCTATGGAATAGCTAATGGGGCTATTTTGTACTGATATTGGGAGTCCCAGAAACCTTCTTATCTGACTTGCTTCAATGCACAGGATTTTATTCATATTGTCTATCTCTTTAAAACTTTCTGGATGCATGCTCATTTGACCTAGATGTAAGCTGGAGAGTTTCTATATGAGTTATAAAAGCATTTGGAAGGTGTTAGTTTACTTTAGGGAAACCCTACATATTCTCTCTCAGTACAACATTGAACATTATACCTTATTAGTGCCATAAATAATCTGTCATTGTCCACAAATGACCATTAACTTCTTTGATGAGATTCCATAGACCTTTATTATCTGATGTGAACTTACCTCACAAACCTCAGTTCCTTTGTGCAATCCATACACTCTAAATCAAGCTACTTATCATTCCTCTCATGTTCCATTTTCTTCCATATCTCTGTAGCTACCTGCACTCTATCCCCATGTCATGAATGCCAATTTACCTCTTTCTTTACTAAGTGAATGCCTGATCATCCCTTCTCCCAAATACCAGATCTGCTTTTTCATCCTCTTCCATTCTCCCATGACATTTTGTAAAATCTCAAATATAACACTTGTTCTGTTCAATAATATCTCACTGTTTTTCAATGTGTCCATTATACTGAGCTCCTTAGAGACAATGAACTGTGTTTTGGTCATCTTCTATATTCCCAGTGCTTAATACAGAGCCTCACCGATTGTTGGTACACAGTAAATTTTTGTTGAGTACTGTGTGGCAGAAGTATTCTATTAGTAAATTGGCTGATTGACTGTGGTATGTACATCTCTGTGAGGGCTAAATGTAGGGACATGTCCAGTGCATTGTGTGCCACTGAAATCCTGGATGGTCCAAAAATAGAATAATTAGATTGGGCAAATAATTCAGAATGGAAGAAAGTGGAGAGAACAGAGCAAAAAGAAACCCTAAAAAGGACAAAAGAACACTAAAATGAAGGGTTTATGAGAGGAATGCCTAAGAAAATATATTTGGGCATGCCCAGGTTGAAGATTAAATCCACTCAGCAGGTTGTAGAGGTGAATCAGCCATAGAAATGCAGGCTACAGAGTAAACTACAGATAATGCTGCTTTGCATAAGATTAATATAAGTAAAATTTTCTGTATTTGTATAGAGTATGTTTTAAGACAACCAAAATTAAACATTAATTATTACATACATTTTTATCAAGTAATATATAAATACATACTGTTTGATACATTTCTTGTCAATTTGTATATTATTAAGTTAATCCTGATCTAGCCTCTATTCTTTCCTATTTCCAGGTTTGGTTTAAACCCTTTTTTCACATTTACTGTAAGTCATTACCTTCAAGTGTGACTCTACTTTAACAAGTATAGAGCATCAAGTCATCTTGGCATCAAAGACCTTTCCAGTTTCTTGAAGTCATCACTGGCTTACTTCTGCCTTAGCCAAGGACTATTTTCCTCCTGAATCAGAAAATCAAAAAGATGACTTTAGTTTTCCTTCTGGCTTCAAATGATTCAGGAGTATATTTTGATTTTAGGCTTGTTAGAAAGCTTAATTTGATTTTGATTTGATTTTTTTTACTCAAATGCATCAGATAATATTTTTATCTTGGTTAGAGGAGAAGGTAATTAAAGTAACTGGCTATGTGTCCATTTCAGTATGAAACCCAAATATCTTGACTTTGAGATCAGAAAAATGACTACATTCTCAACATTGAAAACTTTCCTTTTAAAGTATATTTTTACTAGTAGCTAAAACAGGTATTATTTAAAATAAAATACAACAATTTCTAAGAAATCTCTTTTAGAACAACTTATCTGTGATATTTTTAAACTCTATATCATAAAACTTTCAAGTTATTACAAAATCAAATGAAATATTGCCCCACAGATTTGATGAAACAGTTAACTTCCTATTCAGTGTAATACACTTTTTATGTAACAGGGGCATTCATTCAGTAAATATTTATTAAGTACATGGTATGTGCCAAGTTCTCTGGTAGGTTCTGAAGAGACAATGGTAAACAAAGAAGGTCAGGCAGAGGCCTTAATGAAATATGCAGCCTAATGCATGACTGGGACTCCTTGAAATAGATACAGGTAGAAAAACTTGAGTACAGCTGCCATCAGAACAAAATAAAAGACGCACAAGCATTCAGAGCATAAGGGGCTAAAATTTCTTGTTAGACAGCCTAATTTTATTGCAAACCCTTTTCTGATAGCTTTGGAAAATATGCATATTCTAACACATTTTAAGTAGGAAAGCAAATTTTCATACCAAAATATAAAGTGGTTAAATCTACTCATAAAGATAAGCAGTGTCATTAAAACCAAGGAAAGCCAGAATATCAAGCACTTCAAACAATCAAATGCAGATTAGTTATTGACAACCAAGAAAAGCTGGTTGGATTTGGGGACCTACACAAGGGCTTTCAGAAGATTTATGTGTTCCTAACCAATTCAGGGGGAAAACTGTGGGTGGTGAAAAAGTTGGAGGAGAGGGGATAGAGACTAACATTAGAAAATTTTGGCAGAGAAAAAAGATACATTTCTAGAATGGATGATTAGAATAAATAATCTTAGTTGTTGTTTGCTTGCTGATGTTGGCTTCCTAGGTAAGAAAGACCTAGATATTTTAAAAATAAAACCTGCTTTTAAATAGGATGAATGCAGTTTTTGGTTGCAAAAAGAATTGTTTAGCACACTGTAGATTTGCAAGAAAAAATGTATTATAGAAGAAACAGCCTCATGATTATAAATATTAAACATCACATTCTTCAGGGAAAGCTCTTCTCAATGGTCATTAGTTTTCTGATCTAAATGGTACAACATGGCAAAAGCTTTTTAGCCATGTATTAATGAAGTCAAGTGTGCTTAGTTCTAGAAATGAGACTGTTTAGGAAGATGAAATTAAGGCAGAATTTATTTCCGTATTAAGATAGTCTGCAGAAACTGCAGCGTGTATAATCTGAATACAACCACAACTTTTGAGCTATTAGCTGGGATCCATTCTTTTCAAATTCACCATTTCTTGTGAATCAAGTTATTTTGGGAAAAGAAGGCTAGTAATTAAAGCCACCATTTTTCTACTTTTTTAGACACTTTGCTTAATACTCATAGGTTACTTACTGACATAAGTTACTATCTGCATAATTCACCTTTCTCTACTTTTACTTCCATAATCCATCATAGGAATTTTTGGTCTATTGAAATATTTTCCATTTATTAAGTATAATACATTTTAAACATTTTAAATTGTTTATCCTTCTATAAGTTGCTGAATTAGAAGGACAGCTATATGGTATTTTATAATGGTTTTTTTAAGTTTCAGTTTACTTAAAATTTTGAGTCAGATATCTGTACATTTAAAATTGGAGTCTAAATATACTGTAGACATGCACAACATTGAATTTATAATGTTCTAATATCCCAAAATGCAATAATATAGAGAAAGAAATAATGAATATTCTTAAAACTAAAGGATTCTATTTTACTGACTTTTCCTATTAAATAGTAAACAGTACACATTTTTGTTTTAGGAGAACATAACTGTGCACTATTTAATATCTTTACAATAATGCACAATTCTCTTGAAAGTAAACAATGGAATCTCTAGGCTCCACTAAAAAACAATCCTTGCAATCATATTTTTAAAAAATTCATAGATTTATAAAATAAATATCTAATAAACCAAATCTATAGAAAAATTAAAAGGACTTCTTTCATTTTACTTTTTTCTTTAAAAATGCAATGATCACAAAATAGTATATGGCCTTGTTCACATATAGAAAGTACTTAATTTTATTAAGCATTGTCAAAAGAATGAGTGGAATGTTAAATAACTTACATCACTGAATACTATGTTAAAACGGTCTCTTGTGAAAATTTTTGATCACCCACTGTGGTGATATTTTGATGCATATGCAGGTGTAGATGTAAGATACAGTTTCTTTAACACTTTATCATTTTATGACATTTTAATTTCCCAGTGAGTATGATTAATGCTACTTGGAAATAATTTATCACTAACACTAATTCAAATGGCAAATTATCTCTAAAAATCAGTTGGCAGTGAAACTGATATCCTGCTGATACCCTACTAGTTTAATGTATTAACATACATTTTCATTAATACTATGTTTATCCTCATTGACAGGTATCACATTTGCTGGATTTAAAAAGAGTGTCCCCTCCAGTTCAAAGATATCTTAGTCTTTAGAAAACTAAATTATTCTAAAGCAAGAGAATGAGGCATACAAGCTTGTTGTTGGCCATCTGTTTAAAGCAATCAAAAAGTTGAAGTTGCATCACTTGCAGTGTTAATTCTGCTATAAAAGGACTAACATAATGAATCATGTGACACTGAAAAGGAGGAAGTTTTCTTTTTTTCTTCATTTCCTATTAAATCCGGCTTACAATTTCAATTACAATGAAAGTAGGTTATGCATATGAGCTGAAATCAGGAATCACTCGCCAAGAAAACTACAATGTGCACATGATTTAAATGTTATGTTTTTTATCTTTGAAAATAAACTTTCTCCTTGATTCCACCTAGAAAGTTGGCCTTTTAAAAAAAATCTCAATTTACAGTATGAAGTACCTCCTTTTATAAGACAAAAGATTCTCTGAAAAAAGCCATAATGTTTCCAAAATTCATTTGCCACTGAAGCATTTTGTACAATACAAAGGGATAGGCAATAATGTCAGGCTGCTGCAACAAACACAAAATAAGGCAAAAGGCACAAAATTTTGTTTGATCCATTTTCTCATGTAGGTGGTATTTAGTTGCAATGTTTTTTTCTGTCCATATGGCAGCCTCACTCATTCATATGTTGCCAGCTGTAATAAATCCAACAAAGGTGCCATGAAGGAATTGTGACCTTATATCCTCCCCCATTATTTCTAGACATTGCTATCAATTAGTACACTCAGTGTGAATAGCAAAACCATGAGAGTTCTAGTGTCCTCCTTCACAATAATGCCACCAATTGTAATCATGTCAATTTGCCTTTAATAAGTACATTAAGTGCTTTCAATGTTCCTGCTACTGCTTTAGGTGCTGAGGATAGAAAAACAATTAAGATATGGACTCTGACCTCAAGGAGTCCTATGATATTTAGTTTTTCCTAAAAACACCTAATGATGGAGTAGAAGCACAGTGATCAAGCAATATTGGCAAATGGATTACTATGGGATTTAGAATTGTGTTATGGTATTCTGGTCAAGTTCTAACCTCCTCCCAGATAAAAATATTTACCAAATGCAATTCCCATTTCTACAATACATAACGATCTGAAGGTGCTTGCAAAGGGAAGTCCAGTAACTTTATTAAAATTACCATGTTATTTTCTTCTAAACGTCAAAAAATTAAGAATAGATCTACCTGTTAAAGGTGAGATCATATGGTATTTGTCTTTCACTACCTGGCTTATTTCACTTAGCATAATGCTTTCCAGCTCCATCCATGCTGTTGCAAAGGGTAGGAGCTCCTTCTTTCTTTCAGCTGCATAGAATTCCAGTGTGCAAATGTACCATAGTTTTTTGATCCATTCATTTACTGATGGGCACCTAGGTTGTTTCCAGCACTTAGCTATTATAAATTGTGCTGCTATGAACATTGGGGTGCATAGGTTCTTTTGGATTGGTATTTTAGGATTCTTAGGATATAGTCCCAGCAGTGGAATTGCTGGATCAAAGGGCAGGTCCATTTTTAGTTTTCTGAGGAAGTTCCATACTGTTTTCCACAGTGGTCGTACCAGTCTGCAATCCCACCAACAGTGCACT
>JAPYXV010004671.1:0-11168 GCA_028533065.1 Trachops cirrhosus
CTTTCATGACTTTGAATATTTCTTTCCAGCTCCTTCTTGCCTGCAAAGTTTCTTTTGAGAAATCAGCTGATAGTTTCATGGGAACTCCCTGGGAACTCCTTTGTAGGTAACTGTCTCCTTTTCTCTTGCTGCTCTTAAGATTCTCTCTTTATCTTTAATCTTGGGTAACTTAATTATGATGTGCCTGGGTGTGTTCCTCCTTGGGTCCAATTTCTTTGGGACTCTCTGGGCTTCCTGGACTTCCAGGAAGTCTATTTCCTTTGCCAGATTGGGGAAGTTTTCCTTCATTATTTGTCCAGATAAATTTTTAATATCTTGCTCTGCCTCTTTTCCCTCCAGCATCCCCATGATTTGGGTGTTGGAATGTTTAAAGTTGTCCCAGAAGTTTCTAAGGCATTCCTAATTTTTTTGAATTCTTGTTTCTTCATTCTGTTCTGTTTGGATGCTTATTTCTTCCTTTTGTTCCAAATTGTTGATTTCAGTCATGGTTTCCTTCCCTTCACTGTGGGTTTCTTATATATTTTGCTTTTTTTCTCTTTGGTTAGCCTTCATTTCTTCCTTTATTTTGTGACCAAGCTCAAATATGTGAGCATCCTGATTACCAGTGTTTTGAACTCTACATCAGATAGGTTGTCTGTCTCCTCATTGCTTAGATCTTTTTCTGGAATTTTAATGTGTTCTTTCATCTGGGCCATATTTCTTTGTCTCAGTGCACCTGTAGTAAGGGATGGAGCCTTACACATTTGCTAGGGCGGGCAACCCTCCTCTTGTTGTGGCACTGCATGTGGGGGAGGGGTCAGAGAGGGAAAAATGCTGCTTGCTCTGCTCTTGTCCCTGTTTCCATCACTTCCCTCACTTCCCACAAGTGGATCGTTCCCATTCAGGTGCTGATTTCCTGTGAGTGGGTTTGTGTATGTTTTAGGACCCTGTGGGTCTCTCTAACAAACTCTCCTGTGAGGCTGGGAGTTTCTCCCGCTGCCTCAACCCCCACAGGTGTTTTACAGCCAGATGTTTTGAGTCTTTAGTTTCCCCTTGCTGATACCCTGGGTTTCGAGGTCTGTCTTGCTCCTCAGTTGTTCCTCTTGGCTTATCTGCATGCATAGGTGGGATAGCCCATGTGGTCTTCCAGCTGCCACCATTCTGTGGGTCATCTCTGCCCCAGGTAGCAGTCTATTCCTCATACCATTCTGGATGAATATTTCTTTAACTCTTTGGTTGTTGGACTTCCATACAAATGATTTTCTGGCTGTTCTGGTTGTTCTTTTCTTTTAAATTGGTTGTTATCCTTTTTTTGGTTGTGCCAGGAAGTGAAGCATTTCTGCCTACACCTCCATTTTGGCTGTAAGCTCAAGACTATTTTTTTAAAACATGATTTTACTTACAGGAGAAATTTTGGTGCATGCCTTTTAAGATCATGCTCAACAAAGCTGTCCAGTTATGCTACTAATATTTAACATAGCATTGGGCTTGGTTAATGTGTAACAAAAGAAAATGAAGTAACAGGTGCAACAGAAAGGGAAGAACAGATTATTTGTAGGCAATGAGAATATGTATGTAGAAAATATGACAGAATCAATAGACAAATGTAAGAAATAGTAAGAATTGATCTAAATCACTAATAACTAGCCATAAATATACAGCAACAGCAAAGTAATAAGAATAATAATATAATTTATAATATCAAAACTAAAAAGTATCTTGGAGTTAACTAATAAAATAATCAGGATATCTACAGTAACTTCTAGATTTCATTAAAAGCAACTTTAAGACTCAAAGAGCATAAAAGAAGATCCAAATAAGTATAGAATCATTCCATGCTTCTTAGTGGAACAACAAAATATAAATCTAATAAAATTCCAAGTAAATTACCAGCTAGATATTTTTGAGGAACTCAGTATACTTATTCTAAATTTAACATGAAATGAACAACCTCCTTTTTGAAAAATGGAGCCAAAAATGATTCTGTGTTCATTAGTGTTGCTCAAACACTCGTTATTTTAATTTCTCTGACTCCCGGAGTATTTGGCTCTTTCTGACTCAGTGGACCCTTTGCCGAGTTGTACCATGAGGTATGGGTGGTCGCAATGGGTACCATCTATGAACTGAACATTTAATTACTGGTGTGAGATTTGTGGAGTTCCCTTTTCCCTCAGGCGTGGAAGTCACAAAAGGGAAGATAAGTGACTGTCCCATCAGCCTGAGGTTGTCACTATGAAGAGCAGAGAACCTGCCAACCTTTACTGCCAACATGTCTGTCTTCAATAGACATGTACAGTGAGAGAATATTAAATCTTTTAGTTTTAAATCACTAATGTTTTGGTAGTATTTGTTACCACAGCTGAATCTAGTCTATCCTGACTGATACAGAGGTGAAGTCAACCTACAAGATATTAAGACAAAATGATCAAAAGAGTTTGATATTTGTGCAAGATGAAGGAAACAATGGCATAGAGCACAAAGCATAGCAATAGATCCAGGATTATATGGGAACTAAAAGTGGCACCATGTATAAAAAGGGACCATCTCTCCCTACGAGGAGAAATAGAACAAAACCAAACCCTGAATGTTGTCTAACTTCATATGCAATAGTTGATATCCCATGAGGCTTTAACAGGAAGCAGTTTACACATTCAAATGAGGTAGTTAAAGAATTTCATAAAATGACCATTTACAAAGATTAAAGGAACTAACAAGGAAATTTGAAACATAAAATGACTAGCAGCAACGTTTCCACCTGGATCTAAGGAAGCATGAGGAGGGAGGCTGTTGTCAGAACCCAGCCATAGCTCAGCCTTGCTATAGACTGGGTGTCAAACTCACTTTCACCTGGGGGCCACATCAGCCTCTCAGTTGCCTTTAAAGGGCCGAATGTAATTTTAGGGCTGTATAAATGTAACTACTCCTTAACAGGTAAGCGAGAGCTTGGTGCTGCCGCTGGGTAGAATCAAGGTGCTGGGCCGGATAAAACAAGGAGGAAAGCCAGATGCGGCCCGCAGGCCTTGTGGTTGCCACCTGTGCTCTAGGAGCTCTGACACAGGAGCTGTAGTCTCTATGGCAAGGCACAGCCTCTGCAAACAAGCCAGCAAAAGAGGATGGGATGAGAGAAGGCAATAAATAACCCAGACTTTTCCTCTTGCTCTCACATCTCCTGCTGGCTCTTCATTGCTACAACCCCACCCAGAAGTCATAGGGTAAGGAAACACAGGTGATGAAGTTCCTGTGTTTTCTTCTTGGGCAAAGCAAGGTAGGATAATGAAGAGGAGAACTGGAGAGGCAACAGAGAATATCTAGCACAAGTGGGTTCGGAATAAACAGTTGAGGTGGAATTCTAGATAGTTCTTTTAGTTTCCATGGCAGTTAAGGACAAAGAAAGTAAGGTGGTAACTGGAAAAAAATAGGATTTAGGAAGAATTTTATAGAATGGATCAGTAAAATATTCCTAGATGTTGCATTAGTAAAAAGTGAAATACTGGAGAATCAGGTAAAACTGAAAGGAAGATTAAAATCACTGTAAAGAGTGGCAAAATTAAGAACCAAGAAAAAGAAATGATGTAATTAACCTAGAGGGCCAGTGGAAACATTTGATTCCCATAATCTATTTAACTCCCATTTAATGGCTTGGGTAGTATTCACCGGGCTCATTCACGCAGAGTTTAATTGGCTGCCTGGTCACCATCCGCTCCTGTAAGAAGTTGGAGGTGGTTCTCTTATTAACTGGTAGTCTCATTCTTCCTCAAAGAGCTTCTGTTGTACTGTTTTCTGGTTTTACTTTTAAGTTCATTCTGTGGTGATGCTAATGTTTCTCTGTATTCGGAGAATATATGTAGACCCACTCCCCGCTACCAGGTAGTAATCTGCCTGCTTTTAGAAAGTCAGGGTGACTTGGTTTTTTCTGTTTCACAACTTAAATGGGAGACCTTGCCAAAGCCTTGTGCACTCCGGAAGCCAGTCTTGACCTCTAAAGCTTGACACTTCTGTGGAAAAGAACTTCATAACCTCGTGTTCTCTCTGACTAGCTCTCCTACTTCACTCCTCTTGGAATTTGTTTTCCTGAGGTTTTTGACAATTATTTCAAAACTCCAAACATTTTAAATGTAATGTCCATTTAGGTTCTTAGTTTTCTTTTCTGATAGCAGAAGATTTTTGTTTGTTTTATGCCTATATTTTTGTCTGATACAAGATAATAGGAGGCTTTCAGTTAAAATTTTTTTTAAAAACCTCTGGTTATTTTCAGTCACAGTAAAATGAATGCTAAGAAGTGTGTCTAAAAGGACAAAAAAAAATGCCCAAAACATCGAAGGAAATCAATCAGAAAAATCTATTTTTTTCCTCCTAAAATTATGTTCTCTCTGGCTTTGTCTCAGAAAGAAAGGATTTCTTCATATAACAAAATACAGAGAGAATGCGCAGAGGCCTGTCCTACTTTCACAGAACTCTTAAATCATATTAGGCCACAGTGCCTGCCTTATTGTATAAAATATCTCATTGAATCTGGGTTATTTCAAGTACAGGTTTTAATGAAAAGCTTACAGAACTCTTCTTCCTTGGAAAAATTTTTCTTAATCCTCACCCAAGGATATGTTTATTGACTTTAGAGAAAAGTGGAGGGGGGAGAAAGAGAGAGAGAGAGAGAGACATTTATGTGAGAAACATCGACCAGTCGCCTCTCATATGCACCCCAACCAGGGACTGAACCTGCAACCTATGCATGTGCCCTGACTGGGAATCAAACCCATAACCTTTAAGTGTACGGGACTATACTCTAACCAACTGAGCCACCTGGCCAGGACCCTTGGAAAATATTTTAATGAACACATAAGAAAATGTCTCCTCCCTCAGCCCCACTTAGCTCTGGGACATGAAAAGTATTTAGATATAACTGAATAGCTTTGAATAATAGAAGCTTGGATACATACACACACACAGAGAATGACAATTAATAAAATGACATATAAGCATTTATTTTGGATGGAAGTATAGGTTTGGGAAAAAAATCCAAAAATATACTAATTTGGTGGTCTCAGCTTAATTTTGTGGGAAGAGTATGGGCTTTTGAGTCAGACCTGCTAAATCACTTCCTTCAGACCTAAGAGAAAATGATACCTACTTCGTAGGTTTGCTGTAAAGATAAGACAAATTTTACAAATTCATTCACTGAACTTCTAATATATACTAGATGTCTTTTTAATGAGATAAAAAGGCAAGGGTAAATAAGGCACAGTCATTTCACCTTAAAGGCTGGAGAGTACAATAGGTAAAGTGCCTGGAATACGAGAGTTGTTCAATACATTGAATGCATTGTTGTTACCATTCAAGTGAATCGTAACTCCCTATGTATAACAAGTCAAGAAGAATAGGTTCATAAATTAATGCTTTGGAAAGGAAATGGGTAACTATTTTCTCCCTCTCTTGATTGTTCCTGGTCTTCCCACAAACCCTGAGGGCCCCCTAAACCCCAAGATCCCTCTCCCCAACATGTGGATGCTCACAAGCATGCATGTGAATTTGGTACACAGTTACTATTGCCTAATAATCACAATTTTGACAATAACCTTCAGGCTGCCTTGCTAGAACCATCTAATCTAGCTATGTGACTTTTAGAAAATTAGTCAACCTAAAATTTAGTCTCCTTTCTTTAAAAGTGAAATTAAAATGCCTCTGTGTATTTCACACATTTGAGGACGGAATTTTACATTATTTTAAAATTACTTAATTCGCATTCATTATTCATAATATCATAATACTCTTCACTTGTGTTAACCAATAACCTTGAAGGCCAAAAGCTTTTGAGCAAGGGTTTATGAACTCCATGCTAGCCAGAAAAAGGACCAGATTGGGACATTCCGTCTGAGCCACCAGCAGCAGGGCTGGATGGAAAAGGCAAAGCAAGTATGTCGGCCATCCTGGGGCTAACAGGGTTTTATACAATGATGAGTTTGGGGAAGAAAAATGTGAGTTGTTTTGAAAGAATTTACATTAGCCATAGATAAAATGGGTAGGAGAAGGTGAAGCCGGGCCAGCTCTGAATCAGTGCAGAGTTCATAATGGAAGAGTTTTTGCTCTTTTGGATCAGTTATAGACAACAGTTCAGAAAGTTCATGTGTATAAGCAGGATGAGGTGGCATCTGGTGGCCAGCTGTTCTCTCTAGATAATCGTGGAAGTTAATTTCTAGATAACCTTGGAAGTTAATGCAAAGTTTCAACATAGCTCAGGAAGGTAAGCAGTCTTTTGTTGGTTTGCCCTGCAGTTGTTAACTAATTAAGCTCCCTTGTCTCTACCTTCTACTTCCAGCCGGCGGCAATTTAATTTAAGACATCTCAGGATTTTCTTCTTGTCACTTAGATACCTATGAATGTATACTTAAACTGTAAGCGAGTAGAAATGTATACTTCTCGAAATATGTTTGGAATGAAGATATGTTTTTCTCTTGAAAGCCAAAGTCATTGAATTATACTACAAAGAAATTGTTTACATCTGATCACAAAGATTTAACAAATCCTGTGTTAAGAATTCTTTTTCTAACTCTTTTTTTAAAATTTTAGATTATTCAGTACAGTTTCTATCCTTTATTCCCATTCCAGCCCACCCACCCATCCCACCCATCCTTTATTCCCATTTCCAACCCCCCTAGTTTTGTCCATGTGTCCTGTATATTTGCTCCTGTCTTTATTAATGGCATATGCTAGTAAAATGTGCTGGACCCAAGCACTTATAGTTACCTGTGAGATACAGAGGGAAAAGGATAATGGAGCTAGCTGCATGGGGTGATAAATCAACTTTATGAGATCTTACAGTGAGGGTACTAGGGACAGAATTTAATACACTCTAAAATGAAACAGACTAATTCCACTATTGCTTCCCCTTCAAACATTACATTATTAGGATAAACCTTCAGAAACTATATTTCTTCACTCGTATTTAGTCCTATATGTAAAGTATTCTATAAGATAAGAATCTTCATCCAGAAAACATGTTTCTGAGAATTTAGTTAACACATATCAGTGACTTCAATACAGCCTCTGGAAAACAATGATATACCAGGAGATAAAATTCAACACAAATAAGGTTACCAGAGTTGTTAAAAGATCTGGTAGCTTTCCTTGTTACTCAAGGACGTAGTATAAAGAACAAGAAAGTACCAATTACAAATAATTATTGAGTACCATGGTCAAATTATTAAGTACCACTTGGAACTTTTGGAAGAAAGAGATATAATTTCAGCATGGAAAGTAAAAGTATTATGGAGTCTAGGGTAGGATTATGACTGGTTGTAAATTATAGGGAAAGATTTGTGAATAGGACAAATTATAGAGAGTTTATTTCCTCTCTGTAACAGACTCAGCCAAGTGGAAAAACACTTTTTTTTTTAATTCCAAGTTTAAAAGTATTGACTTATATAAATATTTCAAGGCATATCTGTTTTGTTTATTCTTTGAATAAACTGAACAACTGACCTACTAGTATGGATATTTTTGCTGTGTGTAAACTATCAATAGATCTTCCATTGCATCAACTGTTGAGAAATAAAAAGAACTTATGCTCATTGAACAATTATAATTTCAGGCATTGTACTCACAACTTACCATTATTATGCTATCATTTAAAAACTATCATTTAGATATGAAACCCATAGAATAGAAATCATTGCAAGTGAAATACATCTATATATGAGGGAATGTGAATCACTACTTTGGCTATGGACATGTATTAGGACATTAATAGGACTTTCTAGAATGACTGGGTTTAAAAACCCTAAGTAAACAACAAGATTATCTAGAACTGAAGATGTGTAATAGAGGGCTAGGACTAAGTGATATTCAAATAATATCAGAATATATCCAAAAAGTTATTATACCATAAAGCTGATAGAGAGATAAATAGTCTATAAATAATCTTATTACATACTTTATAGGATGAGAAAATACAAAGCAGAAACATTTAAGACTGTCCAGCCATCAGACAAGGCTGGAAGACAAAACAGCTGGTTTTTAGAATCCACCTTAGTTCCATATTAAACTTTTCTCAGGTTTGGAATGAAACACAGAAGCTAGATAATAAATTATGAGGTGATAGACTCTCAGGGCTAAATATACATTTTCCCTAACACCTATTCAAACTTTGTTCACTAGCAACCGTGACCTGTGACATTGATTGGTAGTATTTACTTGCAAATGTGAAGAAATCTAAGTGTTAATGAGAATTTTATTTATTGCTTTTTTCCTTACACAGACTTTTCTTTTACAAAGTACTATTTTTTCCTTCTTGTTTTGTCCACATTTCATTCACTTCCAGTTAATTAAACACTGCCTCTAGAGAGATTTTTTGCCTAAAATGCTCTTGCATTGGCAAAAGCTGCTCAGATTGCAATAGAATTCTTAGAATTCTGAGATAATGTAAAACTCAGTTTATACTATGTCCAATCAAGTGTTTCAGATACCAATAATGTAAATAAAAAAGAATCATTTTCTTAACCAATAGTTATTTATTTTAAATCCCTTTTATGTTTAAGTAAATTCCATGTAGAATCTCATAAAGTATGATTATTTAATAAAGTATTTATTCCTATTTTGTTGTTTCATATAAATAACCTGTATAGTTGACCTCATGTACCTATGTAGACAATAACTTCCAACTATTGTTTAATTGCCTAAAATAATTGCTTGCTATGCCTTCTCTGCTCTCTAAGGTCCTGCTTGTGGCTAAAATAAAATAGACCCTGAAAATCCTTTTATGCTGATAATATTTTAATAAGTATTTTAAGTGAATATCTCTATGAATGTGTCCTTAGTTTAAGAACATTTTCATAAGGTGATATAAGGTGTTCATATGAGAATAGAGCCCTACTTGGGCCACTTAAAATTTGGAAGTTACTTAGAACACCCAAGCCCTTGTTCTCTTGTTTAAAATGGGACTCATATCAACATTATTTCTTGTTGTGAAATCTTGATTATATTTTGTTAATTGTAATATTTTTAAAAAATATTCTTTTCTAAAAATATAACTTGATACATGAAAATATAGGTATAGGTATGTATATAAAATATATGTAAACTTTTTTCTGAGAAAACCAAAAGTGGAAAGAGCAGTGAATATCTTAATGAAGAAAAAGCACCAGAGAATATGGAAAATAAAGCTGTGGAAGATAAAAATAGGCAATTTTATAATTATCGTTAGTTGAAACATTTTAGCTAACTAAATATATAGACACAACATTTTGTTAAAATGGAATTAAATTATTTATGTTCTTTGTCAAAAATGATTACCTATACTGTTCTTTGACTTAGCAAAGAGAGTATATGAGTGAAAGCAAAGGAATAGTTTAATTTCAAGAAATGCAGTGGTGGGCAAAGGTAGGTTTACAGTTCATTGTTTGTATGGGTAATAATACAATAATAAACTCTGTGTTTTGAGTACTCACAACTGTAAGCTTACTTTGGCCCACCTTGTATTTTAGCCATATTAGTTTACTAAAGGTCTCACTAATTTTAAGAAACAAAAATTTATTGATTTAAGATTGATAATCAAAGAGGTTGTGTAATTATGATTTTTAATACTATGTTGCAGTTTTGAATTTTATTGATTAATTATCTCCTTAAAAGAAATCAGTACTCTTACACTTTCTAACACTTCCCTTTTTCATTATTTTATTGGTTGCCTGGATTTCTTTCTCAAGTTTTTCCTTCCTCCCTTCCTTCTTTCCTTCCTACCATTCATTACTGTATCCTTTATATTCTCTGCTATACTCTTTTAAACATTTTAGAAAGGCTTTCTGCTTCTTCTCCCCAGTGTACTCTTTCAGGGGACTTATTTCTTTCCCTGAACCCTTTAAGAATGTTTTCTGTATCCTTGAAGCAGTTTAAATGGGACATATCAACATATTGATTTACCAACATATCCAGGAATATAGGATGCTCTTTTGATCCACAGATTTATTCTTCTGTTATTTCAGAGAAATATTATATTTTAAATAAAATGTTATTTTCTACCCCCTTGAATTTACTTTTCCTGAGAAACCAGTTATATTGGGTCATATTTTTTACTTCTACATATCTATCACTGTTCTCTAACTTCTTTTCTCCATTTTCCTCTCTATATCATCCTAAGCTTTTCTTTCCTTTGTGTAAATAATGTTGCTTTCTACCTTATTTAAATTTGTGTTTTAGCTCTGTAATACCAAATTTTATCTATTATTTTGTCATCTCACTTTTGATCTATGCCCTCTATAACTCTTCCTATTCTTTCTATTCTTAAATGGTAGGTATATGCCATATTGTAGCATAAATATCTTCTTTCCAGTAGGATTAATGTTTATTCTTTTAATACAACCAAAGCTTAAGTGTCAGGACAGCAAGTGGCCTGGAGACGGGTGGAAGCATATGTCTACTGCCCATTTAGTCCCTATCCCAAACCAAATTACAAAACATCATCATGTGCCCTCTGTGTGTGTTGCCGATCTTGATTCAAAGGCTCAAGCCGATCGGGAGCTTCTGCCCGCCCTTTGGAGACAGTAGACAGAAAAATTTTTATCACTATCTATGCATCTGTTTCAAATGAAAAGGCATTCTGAAACTGTGAAAAAGGGCAGTCATGATTGATAGTGACAACTCACAATTAATACTTTTGTCCTTTGTGGCCTCCTCAGTAGGCATGTCCCTTTCTTCCTGTAGGAGAAACATTAAAAGACAATTTGGAACATTTTTTTATATAGGAGAGATTTCTCAAGAACTTCACATGTATCACACTGTGAAGCATATAAATTTAACTTTCCAAGAAAGAGCAGGCAATGTGATGACTTGAGAATTTTAATTAGCAAGTTTTTAATTCCACCTTTCCTCCCCAGTGAGAAAGTAAAAAAACAACAATAAATTTTTATATGCATGTTGGAGTTTCAAGACCTATGGGGACAGGAATATAACCTGTAAAAGTGAATTTCTCTTGAAGATTTTGCCCTGCTGTCTCATTTCATCATTCTCATTAGAGGGATCAATTCTGTCCACAACTTCTATTGGCTCCAGATAGTGCGAGTTTTTCTTGACTCCCTCCTTACCATGTTGGAATCTTTTTTATCCCCCATCTCAGGAAGGGTTTGGGTGATGGAACAGTCATTCTATTTGCTTTTCTGTGGCTTTGGAAGAAATATTGCTATTGCTGTTTCTTAGATAGATTT
>JAPYXV010004672.1:0-11167 GCA_028533065.1 Trachops cirrhosus
CCTGAGTGTGTGGTGGGTCAGGACAGACCCCTGGCTCTGCAGCAGGTGGGGAGGGGCAGCTGCTGGGTGGGGCAGGAGGAGCGAGGGGAAAGAGGGACATGGCCGGAGGGGCAGCCCCTTCACTCACCCCTGAAGGCGGCCATCGGACCACAGCAAGTGGGCCTTGTGGGGACCGCTGGTGGGAATGATGAGCCAAGTGGGGCCGGGGTGTCCAAGGAGCCGGGCCCAGTCAGGATGGTGGCCTGAGACCTCCTCCAGGACGTGAGGCCCCAGGAGGTGCCAAGGGGGTTTGGGCAGAGGAGGAGCCTTCCCTAAAGCAGACTCGATTAGGGATGCTATGATTAGTGTCTCCTCTCATCGTATCTGCCTGCTGATGTTAGAAATTAAAGGTGGTTCTCCAACTTGTCTCAGCCTTACCTGCAGCCCTTCCCTTCTCACTGGACAGTGGGGACAGAGTGGGCATGGGGTCAGTGTCTGGGAGTGTAGTGGGGTCCCCTGTGAGGTACCTGTGGTGTCAGATAGAGGGGCGCAGGGAAGAAAGGGAAGCTGCCAGGGAGCAGCTGAGGCTGTGAGCACGGTAGGAAGCACCCGCCTGATGGGTGGGGAGGACTCTGCGCCCCACAGGGTCTTCCTGGAGGGCAGCCCCTAGGGACAAGGCCATGGGAGGTGAGGTGGACTAGGACCAGAAGACATCAGGATAGTGGCCGACCCTGGCCTCTGACTGGTAAGTGCCGTGTGATCCCACAAAGAGACTGACACACCTCAGATGCCCCTCAGCTTCTCTGAGGCTCAAGATGCTCTCTGGAGAGTCTGACCAAGTGATGGAAACAGAATAGACAGGAATGAGGGAACTTCCCCCTGAGAGACTCCTCTGTCCCTTCTTCACACCACGTGACAGAGGTCTCTAGCTGCCTTCTTCAGGGAGGGGTGGAAAATAAGGTGGGGTGACAACATTTGGGGACAGTCAGCAATCAGAGAAGCAGCCGCAGGTTGGTCTGGGTGCTCACCTGCCGGTCAGAGATCCTCTGCTGTCGGACCCCATCAGAGCCCCTGGTCTCCCAGTGTGGAGGCCAAGGACCCCCACTGTCCCCAGACACAGGGGACTCCAAGAAAGCCAGTGCGTTTCATTGGCTGAAAGATTCAGAGAAGCGTCTCAGGACAGAACAAAGACCCAGGTTGGTGGGCAGCTGAGACAGATCCATTTACTCAATAACCCATCTGCGGCTTGTGGGCAGAACCCAGCCGTATTTCCTGTGAGGTGTGCATGGTGCCAAAGACCCACGCCAGGACTTCAGTTCTGTTCCGTCTCCTAGTTTTCTCCTCTTTGTGCATAAAGTATTGATTTGATCACCATGGCTTTGATTTCCTCATTGTATTTCCGTTGTTATTCTTCTATATGAAAATTAAAATCCCTGGTGTAACATTTAGAAAGGGACATTATTGGCATTCTGGTGGAATCGGCTCCTACCCTTGTACCTGGTTCAGGTAAATGGTCAGTACGTCAAGGTCAGGGGAGTCAAGGTCATCATGTTTCTAAGTGAGCAGACAGGTTACCTCAGAGCTACTGAGTCAAAGTTCAAACCATTTGCATTTCCATTAGGACAACCTGATAAATTAATTTAAGTGTTTATTGTTTACCTGGTAGGTTAATTCATTCAGCCCTTGTTGGTGCGGCTCAGTGGTTGAGTGCCGGCCTGAAAATCAGAGGGTTGCCAGTTGGATTCCCAGTCAAGGCACATGCTTGGGTTGCAGGCCAGGTCCCCAGTAGTGGCTGCACGAGAGGCAACCACACATTGATGTTTCCCTCTCTTTCTTCCTCCCTTCACCTCTCTAAAAATAAATAAATAAAATCTTTTAAAAAGTTAAAACACATTCTGTAGTAGTCTAAGGCATCCAGTGCCCCAGGATTCAGCAGGACAGCGTGCGTGTCGGGGGGACGACATGGGGATAGCACGTGGGATTGCCATTCTTCTCTTGCCTTTCCAAACCGATTATGCCAGGGGTTGGTTTCATTTCAGATTCCTCCTCTCCCCTTGTTCACTTTTTTCCCTTTCTCCCTCTGATGTTGCCCCTCCGGACTCCCACAAACAGTGATGCTGCTCACAGAGGATTTGGAGTGGATCTGGTGGTCCAGCCCTGCCCACACAAGTCTCCATCATCTTCCTCCTCTTCCCTCTGTTTCCTCTGGGCAACCCTCTCCCTCTCCCTGCCCCTCCCCAACGCCTGCCAACTCTTCTCAGGCATTTTTCTTTAGAGCTATAGGGGAAGTGAGATATAAGACACTTGGGCAAATAATACCATATGTCTTAAAGAATTCCCAAATCTATGAAGAATGTTGTGAACTTGGCGGGGGGGATTGAACATGGTGGTACAGGTATTATCAAATCTTTTCAACCTGTCAGATGAGATATTGAATCGCTTTTTGGCACCACTCCCTCATGGTGGGAGCATCTGCTTCAGACTGCAGGGGCAGACCCTGACGGGGACCAATGAGGAACATCCCCCCACTTCTTCCCCGTGATGCAGAGAACTCAGCGGGACCACCCGAGGTGCCACGTGTAGGGCAGAGGATTCAGCACAGCTGGAAGCCAACATGCGAATTTACCTTCTACCTGACCTTCCTATAGAGATGTTTTCATCTCATCCAAGACGTAACAGAGCTCACACCTGTTTGATGCTGGTGTGATGGGGACAAAGTATTAGTTTCTTTACTCCCCACTTTGTACCAAGTGCCTGGTGTGCACAAGGCCCTCACCAAAGATTTCTTCCCCCATCCTTGGGAGAGCTGGGGAAATTTGACTCAGGGAACATGTCCACAGCACAGATGGTCCCAAACTTGTTGCTCTTAGAAGAACTTTCTGAGCTCCTCCCCCTGGTGCTTCCCTCTGGGCTCTCAGTCATGTGCCACTGTCCTCTGTCCATCATGTCCGCGTCATGCCGACCTGCAATTCAGTTCCCTCGCTGGCCCCACAGTAACAGCACATATGGAGCTTCCTGTAGCTTTTGGCTTTGTCACTGAGGTTTTGGAAGTCACATGGAGGGGACCCCCAGGTAGCATTAGGCTGACTGCTCAGTACACTTGGTGCAGCACAGTAATGACTGCACCAAGCTGATGGTTTTCCTTCTAGAAGGAGGAAGGGCTTATCCTACCACCCAGCAGGGAGAGACATGTCATAAATTATCCCCTCTCACAAAGGCAAAGCGGTTGGTCTCTTTCAGGATGTGAAACCATTTCTTCTTCTTATTATTTTTACTTTTCAAAAAAAAGGAACCAGACTGTCCTCCCTCCCTTTTGGCCAGTGGTGACCAGACCTGACCTGCACTGTGATCCCTTGGTTCATTGTCCAGGCAGACCACTGAAGTTCCCTCCAGGAGTGTGAACACCAGGACGTGCTGACTGAACATGGAAATGTCCTTTGGAAACTCCTAGAAATTACTTGGATAGGAGTCCCCAGAAGAGAAGGGATAGATTTGCACTACCGTTATCCATACAATAAAGGGATCTCATTTGTAACCAGAAAATCCACAAAGATCTCAGAAACCTTGATTACACGTAATTTCTATTGACACCTAATGAATGAGTCCAAGAAGAATGTGGTCATTGTCGGGCAGAGGGGGTAAGAACGAGGGGAGACATCTTAGAAGGTAGACAAGCCAAGCTCCATAATCATTTTGTAATTTTACCAAAAAGTAAAATTCATCCCTGTGCTCTTAGAAGAAACATCGGTGGTCTTTCCCATGGTAAAAGACTGCCATTTTTGCACAAATGCGAGAGAATAGAAAAGTTTTATTATAGTAACAGTAAGCAAACAATTCAGGGGGTGGGGCAGCAGTGTGCGGACACCCCTCCCAGCAGGGAGTCATCAGGGTGTGGGGAGATGGAGGTGCAGAGTCAACCGTTGGCTTCCCAAGAAAAAGAGAGAACCAGTCATTCAGCAACATGCTCTCGTTGAGGCTGGTCAAAGAGCTTCTACAGAAACATCTGAATACTGCAAACGATACTCTCTTGCCTGTTGAATCTGTCTTTTGTTCTTTCACTTCGCTGAGTTCTAGAAGATCTATTTTTCATATAGGTCTTTGTTCTTCAGTAAGCCAATGATAAGGAACAATTTGAATCCTTCCGTAAAAATGTAATTCAACAAATTTATGTTTACCAAGAAAGAATTCTATAAGCATCTCCCTATATAGATTACTAAATGCAAAGAGCTGACTTCACTAGCCACTTGGGTAGAGTGATCACTATGGCCCTAAAGACAAAAATTAGGAGAAGAACCACAGGTGGAGATTATCTGCTAATCTATAAAGAATCTGGAGGAGAAACACTTATTAGGGACAAACAGAGCAAGTTGGGGGCACCAACTTTTGGTCTCTGGCATTCCTTTTCTTTGTGTGTCTGAGAAAGAGTTCAGGTCACAGGGAGCATCTGCATATTTTACTTTGGAGTTTTACAGATTGGACACGTGTCCCTCCCCTGTGAAATCAATCAAATGGCCAACAATGGCCAGCAGTGAACTTTCTGGCCCTCCATAGTCCTGAGAGCCTGAGGGACAGAAGCAGGTGGCTCTGACACTGGGGAACAATTTCTAGGAGGAAGGGGCACCTGAAATGTGCAGGAAATATAGACAGATTTTCAATTTTTGTCAAGGGCTTTGAACACGCATTGAAGAGCAAAGCCAATAATGTTGAGAGCTCCTATGATGATGTCAAGTATCTTATTCTGACGCTCAATTTCACCCCTAGCGTTTTGCTGCTTTGAAACACAGCAGTTTTCCCTTTCCACCAATGCACTCTCCATTTCTGCCTTTCTCCTTTTCTTCTCCTGTATATCCTCCAGGTTTCTGATTTTCTCCTCATACTCCTCTCTTATCTGCTTCTTCTCCCTCTCCAGCTCAGCTCTGCACTGCTCTTCTATCACTCGGATCTGTTTCTGAATTTCCTCCTCCGCCCTTTGGTACATCTCGTTAGTGTAGAATCCCCCCTCATTCTCCATCACCATGCGCTGGACCAGGCCCAGCAGCTGTGCCCTCTGGGCCTCCTGCTCAGCCCCTGTTGCCTTATTGTTGAACAAACAGTGGCGATCCCTGAACTGCTTCATCAGATCCTGAATGAATTCTGGGGCTTCCTTTATGTAATCACAGAACGCCACGTCCAAGTCATCCTTCCGGGTGAATAAGAGAATCATGAATCTCCTCACTTCGGGACCAAACATCGTCAGCACCTTCTGCGAGGCCTCTTGCTCTTCCTTTGTGTACCGGCCCAGTGGGACCACCAGGAGCAGCACATGAGGCCCCGGAGATGTTAGGAGGATGCAACGAGCAATCTCCTTTTGTGTGTCAGCATCTGGCACCTCTGTGTCAAAAAGGCCAGGTGTGTCCACGACCACAATTTCTCTCCCACTCCACATGCAGCTCCCTTTCTCGCAGACCTTGGTGACAGATTTTGCTGCGATGGTGGAATGAAACGCATTCTTCCCAAGGATGCTGTTCCCTGTGGCACTTTTTCCGACTCCAGTCTTACCCACTAAGACTAGTCTCAGTTGTGACTCTCTGGGATCTTGGTTTCCAAGCCCTGGGACACCGGGAAAAAAAGCCATAGTGTTAGGATGGACCTCCTGCAGGACCCACACCCACCAGTGCCTGTCTCTGTTGCCTGCTCACATCCTGTCCCGTGAGTGACCTCTGCACCCACAGGAGCTCTGAGGGGGCCCTGGGCCCCATGTTCCTGCTGCAGAACTTGGGGAATCCTGGGCATGTCTTCAGAGTCCCTTGGGCTGCTCACTCTGAACTTTGGCAGCTTAGGGCCCACGGAGGAGGTGCCCAAGTGTATAAGTGAGAACGCTAAGCCTCTGTAGTAGCTGTCCCTCCTAAGCCAAGGCAGAAAGTGACACAAAAGCTGACTGTGGGCCGTCGCAGCAGAAGATCCCCTCACCCCCATGTCATAGTCACAAGGGAAGTTTTCTTGTTCCTGTGAAGAAACCATGGAGGGGGCGAATCAGGCCCTCCTACCTTGTAGGGGCGAGCAGAGCACCTGGGCAGAAAGAAGGAGTGTCCCTTTACATGCCACATATGCAGCCATACCGTCAGGGACTGTGACACACAGAAGCACAAAACACTTTACAATTTCAACTTTGTGTAGAAATCTAATGAAGTTTTCTAATTTTAAATTTATATGTTGAAGACTTACAGCCAGAAAGTATTGATGGTTTTCTGGAGTTACTATAAAATCCCTTGATACCTAAATGATAATAATAATAATAATAATAATAATAATAATAATTCATACAGAATTACACATTCTTAGTCTCCCTTGGTTAGGCCTATGTACTTCTTGGGGAAGTTGCAGGTTAAGGACAGAGCACCATAGCCTACCAACTGCAGGATGTTTTCAAAGTAACTGTGCCTTCAGTTAAACAACAAATCATCTGCTTAGCTCTTTCCCCATTTCCTTTTAGTAAATCTCTGTTTCTCTTTAATGTGCCTTATGGAGGAACACTTCAGGATTTGGTGAGCACAGCCCGGGACCAGGCAAGACAAGGGAAACCACAACCGAGCACCTGTCTCTCTTACAAAGAAGACCCTCCAGCACGGCCTTTGAGTGACAGTGGCCTGTGGGAGGACCCTGTATCACACACGGCCATTGTCTCTGCTCAGAGTCCATTCCCATGCGGTCACACTGATGACATTAGAGACATGAGTGAAAACTGCATTTCCCTTTCAGAGACATCATCACATCACCCAGGTCCTCAGACCACAAGTCTAGGAATCTCCCTTGATTCCTCTCTTCCCTTTGCCTTCCAGATCCAGCCCACTGGCAGGTTCACTTGCTCCATCCACAATCTGACCACTTCTCTCCATGTTGACCATCATACCAGCTCAACCTATGTCACCATCCATGCCTCAGCTGTCCCCTAACTGGCCTCTTTATTTCCAGTATGCCTCCTTCTGTCTATTCTGTAGTAGAAATTATTTTTAAAATATCCATCAAACAGAGGAGAGATTTGGCAGAACCCCCATCTCTGGCTTCCACGAGATCAGTAGTGACTCCCCATCTTCCACACACTCTATGGAGAAGCTGTTGCTAATCCAGGGAGTAGCCAAACCTCCCCTGAGAGCGAGTTTCCCACATCTGATAACCAGCATCCTGGGATGAGGGAGTGAGTTTCCAGAAGCTGAGAACACGGGACACAGGATGGCTACCACCAAGGGGAATGTGAATGGGAGTTCGGATCACTGTACATTAGTATCACAGTGGAAGACTCCACCTAGGGACACCCTGAGGGCATCAGCTGTCACCACACAGGGAGTGGAAAATCCTGGGAGGTGAAACAAAAGGCCAGCACAGGCCACCTCCACCCTGGAGCAGTTTGCCAATGCTGAGAGCACATGGCGATCTATGTGACAGAGTGCTGCTGTGGCCACGGACTGTTCCCATCTGGGACATGTGCCTCTTTGGGATGTGGATCTGCAGCCCTGCCCATAAAGCCTGAGTCTGTTTCCCCACCCCTTGAATCCAGGTGACTCCTTCTGGACAAGAGGGCAACAAAAGCTTGATGCCAGCGTGGGTCTTAAATGTGCAGATGTGTGGAGCCGGCTGTGTCCTTCTGCCCCTCAGAGCCCTGCAGCTGCCTTGGGAAGAGGCTGGACTCGCCTGCTGGGTGACGAGGGACTAGGCCAACTTATCCTCGTCACCTTGGCCTGCCTGAGAGCCTGCTGACTAACAGACACATCCATGAAGATTGGGATTGAGACACGTCCCATCCCAAATCATCCAGTTGCTGGATATTGAGAGCATCATGCTAGACGAAATAAGTCACATGAAAAAAGGACAAGAGCCATATGATTTCCTTCATGTGTGGGATATAAAATAGGAAGCCTCAAGTGAAAAAAGAAAACAAACTCCTAGACACACACAACAATATGGTGTTCACCAGAAGGGAATGGAGGAGGGGCAAAGTGGAACAGGGTAAACAGGGTCAAATGTGTGGTGATGGGAGGAGGCAAGGCCTTGGGTGAGTGTACCCAAAACATCTGTGAGTACACAGGTGATGGGTGATAGGACTGTACACCTGAGCCTTATATAGTGTTATTAACCACTCTCACCCCAACACATTTCATCTAAAAAAAAAAGAAAATATTGTCTGGTTATGCACTAAACTACCACTTACCACCAGGTGCCTGAGCGAGTCTGCCTGAGAGGGGCCCAGCTGGCCCAGACCCTAGAACTGCCAAAGAAATGACTGATGTTTCTAGGCCACTACATTGTGGTGTGGTTTGCAAACCACTGTGAAATCAACTGATGCAATTACTTTCTATAGACAAGGGATTAAAAGGGGGTTTATGTGAGAAACACAGTGAGCCAGTCTGGGAATCTGTTGGTTATAGTGAGGCCACCTGGAGCAGGGACCATAGGGACTTGA
The DNA here is from genome assembly GCA_028533065.1 of Trachops cirrhosus. Lineage (NCBI taxonomy): Eukaryota > Metazoa > Chordata > Mammalia > Chiroptera > Phyllostomidae > Trachops > Trachops cirrhosus. The sequence continues at coordinate 8,417 of JAPYXV010004672.1, forward strand.
ATAAAATCTCATTTACTCTCACATTCCCACTTCCCACCCTCACTGGGGCTGAAGAGAGGGGCAGAGAAACATGCAGAGAGGCTAGAGCTGGTCCTCCTGATGTGTGCACATGTTAGGAAGTAGGAGACAAGAACCCTCATCAAGCCTGGATTGTTCAGGACACTGTAACCTCTCTTCCTCTGAGCAGTGATGCCACATCAGGAGAGGCCAGGGTGGAGGGTGGAGGGTTGAGGGGAAAGAAAGAGCAGAGTCGATGAAGACAAAGTGAGAGATGGGGTTGGGGGTATTTGGGTCTTGCTCAGTTGGGGACTAGCAGACAGGACAGGAGACCCCTGCCAGGTCCCCTCCTTCAGCCTGGCCTGGGGAGCCCGAGCCCCTCTCACCATGGCTGGTCCCAGGTTCGCTGAAACTGAAACTCGAGCTGAGGAATGTAGCTGCCATTGTCCTGTGAGTTCCTGTGGGTAAGAAACAACTCATTTCAGGGAAATGGAAAGTAACTGCAAACCGAAACTCCTGCAGCCAGCAGCTCCTTCTCCCCCTAGACTGGCTACTTGATTTCTCCTCCTTCCCAGCACTTCTCCCCCACTCCCCTGGTCAGTCTCCTTTTCGCTGCCTGCTCTTTCTCTGCACAAACATACAGGCTTCAGGTGCTTCCTCAGCTTGGTGCCTGGGCACCCTTCCCCCATCCCCTGAGTAACTTCTTCCTCTGAACTACATTGGAATGTACTCTGTAGCCTAGACCCTCCCCAGAGCTCTGAACTTTCATATCCCCCTCAGCCTCTCCACTGATCAAGTTCATGGGCATCTCACATAATACTGGCCCCAGGAAACCTTTGACCTCCCTGCTCTCCAGCCAGTCCTGCCTTCATGTCACAGGATCATCCTGTTCCTCACCACCATCCCCTGCCCCATCCCAACCCCCATGTCCCCTCTGTTCAGCAGATGGCCTCAGCCTTCAGCCTGGAGCTGCTGCAGAGTGGTGAGGTCACCTACAGCTCCTCTCTCCTCACTTTTGCTCATCTGTCCCACGGACTCAACCTGCAAACCATGCAGAAGTGTCCCTGCTCCCACCTTCAGATGAAGCCTGGCCACTGAGACTGGATTCCCTGTCAAGCCCCTAACTGATCCTCTCATACTCAGTCCCTCTTCACCTTTACAATCAGACAGTTTTTAAACTAAAACCTGGTTGTTTTTCTCCACCTCTCCCCACAACACCATCAGAACCCACAGTACAGCTGTGCTGAAGTCCCCTCACTCTTGGCTCTCCCAGTGCTCCTGGGGGTCCCCCTGGAGCACAGATCTCAGGTGGGAGTTCTACATCTGCTCTCTCTACTCTGCCCTGTTCAGTTGTAGGCTTTGTGACAATGGACCCTCCAGGGCAGCGTCCAGTCCAGTATTCCCTTATGACCTGGGAACAGCACATTAGTGGGCACAGACTTGTTCAGATCACATATTGTTAAATAAATAAATTAATCAAAACTCCCTCTGATTGCTGCTTCTTCTCTGATCTTGATGTCCAGCCTACATCTGTGAAAAAGTTTGTCCTTCCTCACTCATCAATGCTCAGTGTCCCAGAAGCATGGTGCTACACTGTGAATATTTCATCTCCTTGCTGCCTACACACATTTGGCAGTGGGGAGAGCCGTTTCAAGAACAGAGAGTGGAGAAGATTTGCCTGGGACAGGCTGAAAATGTGAGTTGGGAAGGGCAGGCTCCTCTCATAGGAGCTGTGGAATACACACTTGAAATTCTGTCAGAAACACGGACATTCTGTTTGAAGAAAGACCTATGTCTTCATGCCTTAAGGCTAGAGAGTAGAAAACCACTTCTTGTAAATTGAGAAGAGGTATCCCAGAATTTTGTAAATCAGCTTTGGCCACAGAGTTGGTCCTGGGTGTGGGAGCTCTGCTTCTGACACCTCCCAGTGCTTCACACCCACCACCTACCCTCAGAGCTAACTCTGCCCACTCAGGTGAGTGTCCTGAAAAGCTTCAAGTTTATATACAGTTTCCGTTAAGTGGTGAAGTGCATCGCTTATTTGTACAAATACAGTCTGAGCAGCAAGCCAGTAGGAGTGGCTAATTTGCAGGGCTCACCCTTTACAACAGATCACAGCCCGAAGTCAGTCAGCAGAGACAGGAAACAGAAAGTAAGAAGAAATCCACACCGAGAGCAAGTTTGACGGGAGGTTTAACACGGATCCCGGAGGACGGGACTCCGATGCTCCACATCCCACATTTCCCTGCCGCTCCCCCCAGCACACACAGGATCACCCATGTTTCTTTACCTGGAAAATCTGCGTCCTGCTCCTGACTGTGACTTTGAAATCTGAGCTCAGTGAAGATAGGGAGGACAAGGAGGAGGAGAGAGGAAGTGAGGGGAGGAGCTATTCAAACTGGCTCCTGTAAGAGGGCTCTGCCCAGAAAGGCTCTCATTTCAAACTGGAGGAGAGCCCTGACTGTTGCCCCTCAGTTCCCTGCAGCATTTTCTGGGACACCAAAAGTTGGCAGGTTCAGTTCCTTGTCGGGGCTCATACCTAGATTGCAGGTTCCATTCCTGGTCACGGGGGCAATAAATTGATGTTTCTCTCACATGCATGTTTATCTCTATCTACTTTTTCTCTCCCTTTCTCTCTCTCTAAAAAAATCAATGAAAACATGACCTTGACTGAAGATTTAAATAAATAGGTAAATAAATAAATAAATTGAAGGAGTGATAAAGATCTTCCCGGACAAGAAAAAGCTAAAGGAG
>JAPYXV010004673.1:0-11167 GCA_028533065.1 Trachops cirrhosus
TCCCAAGGACAGAGTGTAACCAGATCAATCACTTTTATCATTCTCTTGCATTTGCAACATTCTTTTCTTTGTTATCTGTGCAAAGTAGTCACTTAAAGTAAACCTGAACACAATGAATTAGAACATTCTTTGATGTAATGCTACTAGAAAGCAATAAAATCCTGTCCAGGTGAGGGTTGTTGCTCTCTCTCTTAGAGAGCAGCTATGCTGTCCCTTTTCTCCACAAGATGTCTGCAGTATGTGTGATTTTGTTCATCACATCGACAACAACACAGACACCGCTGGACAGAGTCCACATTGGGCAGTACCATTTATACTTTTCTGAGGAAATTCCATACTGTTTTCCACAGTGGCTGTACCAGCCTGCACTTCTACCTACAGTGTACTAGGGTTCCCTTCTCTCCTCAACCTTGCCAGCACTTGTTGTTTGTTGATTTGTTTATGATAGCCATTCTGACTGGTTCGAAGTGATATCTCATTGTGGTTTTAATTTGCATCTCTCTGATGGCTAGTGATGCAGAACATCTGTTCATATTTCTCTGAGCCCTCTGTAAGATCTCCTTGGAGAACTGTCTGTTGAGGTCCTTTGCCCACTTTTTAATTGGGTTGTTTGTCTTCCTGGCATAGAGCTGTGTGAGTTCTTAATATATTTTGGAAATCAAACCCTTGTTCGAGGTATCATTGGCAAATATGTTTTCCCATATAGCTGGTTCGCTTTTTGTTTTAATGCTGTTTTCTTCAACCATGCAGAAGCTTTTTATTTTGATGAAGTCTCATTTGTATACTGCTTCCTTTGAGTCCCTTGCTCTAGGGGACATATCAGTGAAAATATTGCTACATGGAATATCTAAGATTTTCTTCCCTATATTCTCCTCTAGGTCTTTTAAGTTGTTGCAAATTATATTTAAGTCTTTTATCCATCTTGAGTTTATTTTTGTGTAGGGTATAAGTTGGTGGTCAAGTTTCATATTTTTTCATGTAGCTGCCCAGATCTCCCAACACTATATGATGGAGAGACTATTTTCACTCCATTTTATACTTCTGTCCCCTTTGTCAAATATTAATTGACCACAGAGACTTGAGTTTACTACTAGGTTCTGTATTGTGTCGCATTGATCTATGTGTCTGTTCTTATGCCAGTACCAGACTGCTTTGATTACCATGACCTTGTAATTTGATATCACGTATTATGATCTCTCCTACTTTGTTCTTCATGCTCAAAATTGTTGTGGCTATTTGTGGTCATTTATCATTCCATATAGATTTTTGAAATGTTTGTTCTATATCTGTGAAATATGTTATTGCTATTTTAATAGGGATTGCATTGAATGTATAAATAGATTTGGGTAGTATGGACATATAGATGATGTTAATTCTTCTAGTCCATGAACATGGTACATTCTTCCATTTGTTTGTGTCTTCCTTAATTTCTTTCTTCAGTGTTGTGTAGTTTTCTGAACCCAGGTCTTTTACCTCCTTCATTAGGTTTATTCTTAGGTACTTTATTTTTCTTGTTGCTATATCAAATAGGATTTTATATCCTGATTTCTGTCTCTGATGTTTCATTGTTGGTGTACAAAAAGGCCTTTGATTTCTGAATATTGACTTTGTATCCCACTGTTTTGCCAAATTCACTTATTAGGTCTCGTAGATTTTTTGGTGGAGTCTATAGGATTTTCTATGTACACTATCATGTCATTTACAACCAATGACAGTTATTGTTCCTCCAGTCCAATTTGGATGCATTTTACTTATTTTTCATGTCTGATTGCTGTGGCTGGGACATCCAATATTATGTTGAATAGAAGTGGTGAAAGCAGACATCCTTGTCTTGTTCCTGATCTTAGTGGGAAAGCTCTAAATTTTTTCCCATTTAGTATGATGTAGGTGGGGCTGTAAGTCTCTCATATAAGGCCGTTATTATGTTGAGGAATGCTCCCTCTATTCTCACTTTGCTGAGTGTTTTTTATCATAAATGGGTGTTGTACCTTACCAAATGCTTTTTCTGCATCTATTGATATGATCATGTGATTTTTGACTTTCCTTTTGTTTATGTGATGTATTACATTTCTTGATTTGTGAATATTGTGCCATCCTTACATCCCTGGGATGAATCCCACTTGATCAAAGTGTATGATCTTTTTAATGTATTGCTGGATGCTGTTTGCCAATATTTTGTTGAGGATTTTAGCATATTTGTTCATCAGCAATATTGACCTGTGGTTTTCTTTCTTTATTGTGTCTTTATCTGGTTTTGGGATTAGGATGATGCTGGCTTCATAAAAAGAGTTTGGGAGTCATCCCTATTCTTGGATTTTCTGAAGTAGTCTAAGAAGGATAGGGGTTAGCTCTTCCTTAAATATTTTGTAAAATTTCCTGTGAAACCATCCAATCCAGGGCTTTTGAGTGATGGTAGTTTTTCATTACTGCTTAAATTTCACCAGCAGTTACTAGTCTGTTCAGGCTTTCTGATTCTTTTTCATTCAGTTTTGGGAGATTATATTTTTCTAGAAATTTGTCCACTTCACACAGGTTTTCAAAGTTAGTGGCATATAATGTTTGTATAATTTCTTATATACCTGTGGTGTTTCTGTTTTATCAGGTGTAATTGCTCCCCATTCATTTCTGATTTTGTTTATTTTGATCCTCTTATTTTTTTCTTGAGGAGTCTGCTTAAAGGCTAGTCGATTTTGTTTATCTTTTCAAAGGACCAGCACCTTGATTTATTGACCCTATGAATTGTTTCTTTACTCTCTATGTCATTTAATTCTGCTCTGATCTTGATTATTTCCTTCATTCTATTGGCTCTGGGCTTTGTTGTTGTTTCTCCAGTTCTTGTAGATGTAGGTTAAGTTGTTTATTTGAAATGTTTCTATCTTTACTGGTAGGCCTGTATCACTATGAACTTCCCTCTCAGGACTGCCTTTGCTGTGTCCCATAGGTTTGGGACTGTTGTGAGTTCATTTTCATTTGTTTCCAGAAAGATTTCAATTTCTTTCTTCATCTCATTCTTAACCCATTCATTCTTTAATAGCATGCTATTCAGTCTCCACAAATTTGAGTGTTTTTGAATTTTTTCCTTGAGGTTAGTTTCTAGTTTCAGACCCTCATGGTCTAAGAAAATGCTTCAATGATTTCAATCTTCTTGAATTTCTTGAGGCTTGTTTTCTGTCCTCATATGTGGTCTATTTTTGAAAATGTTCCATGTGCATTTAAAAAGAATGTATATTTTGCTTCTTTGGGATGAAAGGTTCTATATACATCAGTTAAGTCCATTTGATCAGGGCATTGGTCAATGCCACAATAACCCTGTCAATAGTTTGTTTGGAAAATCTATCCATTGTTGAAAGTGGGGTGTTAAAATCCCCTAATATAAGTGTGTTGCTGTCTATATCTGTCTTGAAGTCCTCTGAGATTTTCCTTATATATTTGGGTGTTCCTATGTTGGATGCATATATGTTTATAATGTGTATGTCTTCTAGATGGATTCTTCCCTTGAGTATTAAGAAGTGTCCTTCTGTGTCTCTTTTTATGGCCTTTGTTTTGAAGTGTATTTTGTCTGATATAAGTATTGTTACTCTGGGTTTTATTTTCCTGTCCATGTGCTTGGAATATTTTTCCAAACCTTCACTCTGTGTAGGTCTTTTTTTCTGAAATGGGTCTCTCTCTCTCTCTCTCTCTCTCTCTCTCTCTCTCTCTCTCTCTCTCGAAGACTTTATTTATTTATTTGTAGAGAGAGGATAAGGGGAAAATGGAGGGAGAGAAACATCAATGTGTGGTTGCTCTCAACGGGCCCTACTGGGGATCTGGCCCACAACCAAGGAATGTCCCCTGACTTGGAATGGAAGTGGTGGACCTTGGTTCAAAGGCCCAAGCTCAGTCCAATTAACTACACCAGCCAAAGCTAAGGTGGTTCTCTCATAGTCAGCATATGTGCAGGTCATGTTTTCTTATCCATTCAGCTATCCTATGTCTTTGATAGGTATTTATTCATTGCCATTTTAATCCCTTTGTACCTGTGATCCTCTCTTGATGTGGTCTATGACCAGTGGCGTCCATGGTGCTATGGATGCAATGTACAAATTCACACAGACTGCACAAGTCCTGTGGAGAAAAGGGATAGCATGACCACTGTCTGAGTGACAGAGTGTCCCAAGCCTTGCCTAGACAGACTTTTATTGCTTTTCTGGAAGCATTACATCAAGGAAGATCCTCATTCATTATGTACAGGTTTGCTTTAGGTGATTATCTTTAGAGATAACAAAGAAAAGGATGTTGCAAATGCAAGGGAAAAAGTGGTTGAACTGGCTACACTCCATCCTTGGGAGGTTTAGCAGGGACTTTAGGAAGTTACTTCAAAGGTATGCATTAAACATTTGCTGCTTTAACTCAGGATGTGGGAGTTTTAGCAAAAGCAAGTCTCAAAGCAGCCTAGATATAATGCAGGCCTGGTTTCCCATGAGAAAGCCTATCTGTGGGCTTGGCTCCTGTGTGCCACCTCATGCCTGTCAGTTTTCCAAACCAGGGCTGAGCTATATTTGCTAATGCCATGAGGACTGGTTGCCTATACTCTCTCTCTTCTTTTTCTTCCTTTTCTTAAAACAGTACCTTTAGCATATCTCGCAGTGCTAGTTTGGTGGAGGTGTATTCTTTGAGCCTTTCTTTATGTGGGGCACTCCTTATTTTAATTGAGATCCTTGCTGGATAGAGTAGTCTTCTTTACAGGCTGTTACTTTTCATTACTTGAAATATTTCTTGCCATTTCGTTCTGGTTTGTAGTGTTTCGATTGAGAAGTCAGCTGATAGCCTTATCGGGGCTCCCTTATATGTTACTTCCTGTTTTTCCCTTGCTGCCTTTAAGATTCTTTGTCTTTCAATTTTGCCATTTTAATTATGATGTGTCTAGGAATGGGCCTCTTTGGGTTTCTCTTCATTGGGACCCTCTGTGCTTTCTGGATTTATGTGACTTTTACTCTTATCAAATTAAGGATGTTTTCCATCATTATTTTTTCAAACAAGTGTTCTATCCCTTGCTCCTCTTCTTCTCCTTCTGGTATCGCTATTATAAGGACATTATTACATTTCATGTTGTCCTTTAGTTCACTTAGCCCCTCTTCATTCTTTTTGCATCTCTTTTTCTTGCTCTTTTTGGGAGTTTTCTTCTACCTTGTCCTCCAGCTCACTGATTTGATCCTCTGCTTCATCTGCCTGCTTTTGATTCCTCCTATTGGTTCTTCAATTCAGAAATTGTATTCTTAATTTCCTCTTACCTCTTGTTGATAGTTTCTATGTCCTTTTTCATGCTGATATAGTTTGCAGTACATTCCTTCTAGTTCCCCTATAGTTTCTGGTAATTCTCACTGAGTTCATTGAGCATCCTCATAACCATTGTTTTGAACTCAGTGTCTCATAGTTTACTTGCCTCTATTTCACTTTGCACTCTTTCTGAGGATTTTTCCTTTTGTTTCAACTAGGGTTTGTTTCTTTGTATTCTCATTATTTGTGAGACTCTTCTTGTTTCCTTTTGCTTCTTAAATTGGTCTGTTTTAACTCCCTGAGTTTATGGTGTGAACTCCTATGGTATGAGACCTGTGAGATTCAGTGGTACATTCTCCACTGAACTTAATGCTCTTGGGATGCCCTTTATGCCATTTATGTTGGCTCTCTGGATGTAACTGGGTTTTGATTGTTGTTGGGTCTTTCTTTGGTGAGTCCTTCCCTCCAGCTGTTTGACTGAGGGTCACTCATCCACCACATCTTATGTGCTGTTGTGCAGGTGCTGCCAGAACAAAACCACAAAGCCCAGAGAACAAACCCACATCTGCAAATATGTCTCTCCCCACCACAACCTTACTATCCACAGAAAATGAACCAGTATTATTAAGGATGTCAACAGATTAAGACTATTATAGGAAAGGAGAGAAATCAGTTATAGTATAAAATCTAGTGTCTTAATATGCACAAACTTAATGGACAAGAAATGAATGTTAAAAAGCTATGCAAGAAAGAAAGTATCACTAATTATGGAAAAGACCACAGTGGATTTCATCTCAGCAACCTCTAGTACAGGGGTGTCAAACTCATTTTCACTGGGGCCACATCGACCTCACAGTTGCCTTCGAAGGGCTGAATGTGATTTCAACTCCTTAGCAGTTAAGAACTAGTTACATTCACACTATCCTAAAATTATTTCAGCCCTTTTAAGGCAACTGTAAGGCTGATGTGGCCCCAGTGAAAATGAGTTTGACACCTGTGCTCTGGTATGTACCACTCTTTTTTCTTTCTTGATCCACCTCAGGTGATGTCAGATGTTCACCCCATCTGATCATAGGCAGCCTGCACCAAGACTGCCAGGGATCTGCTGTCTGTGACTATCTCATTTAGTTGCTAATCTAGTCACTCTGCACTCAGCAGTTAGGCTTAAACCCCATAGGGTAGGGCTAATCCCTCCTGGGGTTGGGGCTATTGTTTCTCCTCAGGCTGCTGCCACTTATAGTGGAGTGATCAGCCTGAATAGGATGGTTGCTGCCATATGGGGGATGACTCAGCACCAGGATTCCAGTGGCTACTGTCTCAGTTCTCTCCCCAAAGCTTCCACCCCCTTTTTCTCCCCAGATGTCTCTAGCCCACTCTGCCCCAGCCTTTGCTAGAGCCCAGAGTAAGTGACCACAAATTAAAATTCATGCATTGGCCCTTTAAATAGCTCTTTGCTTCTCTAGCCAGCTGTCTCTAGCAGAGAGCAACCCTGCCACTTTTCACTGCCAGCTGTTATCTGTGTACTTTTTGGGCTCTGGTGCTCTAGGCTGGGGATCCCAGCTTAGGGTTTAGACCCCACACTTCTCAGGGGGATCCAACCATTTCCTTAAGTTAATTATCCCTCCTGCACTGCTGCCTTTAGTTGCTCTGCCAGCCTTCTCGAGTCTCCACTGAACTCCTTACCAGTTAGTTAGTGCTGAAGATGATTCTTCTGGCTATCCAAGGCTATAAGGCTTCTCTCTCACTATTGGTCAGTTGTTTGTTTTTGATGATTTCTCCAAAATTTAGTTGCAATTCCAGATTGGTCCTGGGAGGTTAGTGTAGCTTCCATTCACTCCTCTGCCATCTTGCCTCTCCCTGGACAGTTTCTTAAAGAGTTAAATATGATCAGGCCTTTCCACTGCTGGGTATTTACCAAAGAAAAATGATCTGTATGTAAATGTTTATGAATCTTTATTTTTAATAGGAACCCCTGCAATCAATACAAATGTCCATCAATAGGTAAACAGATAAACAAATGGTGGTCTACCTATGCAGAGGAATGCCACTCAGCAATATAAAGCAATAAACAATGTATTAACATATATAGATCTCCAAATAATCATGCTGAATGAAAAAAATCCAGACACTCAAAAAAAAAAAAAAAAAAGGAAAGAGTGCATCCAGTCGAAAGAAATTCTAGAAAATACAAATGAATTTTTAATACCAGGAGATGAGAGGGTGGGAGGGGCAAGAGGCAAGGGTTACAAAGTTGCGTGAAGAAACTTTTGGGGATGATAAATATACTTACAACCTTGATTATGGTAATGGTTTCACCGTTGTATACATATGACAAAAAATTACCCAATTGAGCATTTTATTTTTAAGTATATTTTGTTGATTATGCTATTATAGTTGTTCCATTTTTTCTCTTTTATCCACTTCTGCTATGCACCATCCCTCATACTAGTACATGCCCCCACTCCCTGAAATTCATGTTCATGGATCATACATATAAGTTCTTTGCTTTTCCATTTCCTGTACTATTCCTAACTCCCCACTGTCTATTTTGTGCCAATTTATTATCCTTCTTATTACCTATACCTTTCCCCGTCTCTCCCTCACCCTCCTCAATGATAACTGTCCATGTGATCACCATTTCTGTGATTCTGTTCCTATTCTAGTTGTTTGCTTAGTTTATTTTCTGATTTTGTTTTTTAGGTTCAGTTGTTGATAGTTGTGAGTTGTTGTCATTTTAATGTTCATAGTTTTGTTCATGTTCTTTTTCTTAAGTAAGTCCCTTTAACATTTCATATAATAGTGCTTGGTGATGATGAATTTCTTTAGTTTTACCTTATCTGGGAGGCACTTCATCTGCTCTTCCATTCTAAATGATAGCTTAGCTGGATAGAGGAATTTTGGATGTAAGTCCTTGCCTTTCATGACTTTGAATACTTCTTTCTACCCCTTTCTTGCCTGTAAGGACTCTTTTGAGAAATCCACTGATAGTCTTATGGCAAATCCTCTGTAGGTAATGGTCTCCTTTTCTCTTCCTGCTTTTAGGATTCTCTCCTTCATTTTAATCTTGGGTAATTTAATTATGATGTGTCTTTGTGTGTTCCTCCTTAGGTCCAATTTCTTTGGGAGTCTCTGAGCTTCCTAGACCTCCTGGAAGTCTATTTCCTTTGTCAGATTGGAGAAGTTCTCCTTCATTATTTTTTCAAATAAGTTTTCAATTTCTTGCTCTTCCTCTTATCCTCTGGCAACTCTGATTCAGATGTTGGAATGCTTAAAATTGTCCCACAGATTCCTAAGTCTCTCTTCATTTTTTTGAATTCCTGTTTCTTCATTCTGTTCTGGATGAATGTTTATTTCTTTCTTTTGATCCAAATCGTTGATTTAAGTTCCAGTTTCCTTCCCTTCACTGCTGGTTCCCTGTATATTTTTCTTGATTTCACTTTGCATAGCCTGCACTTTTCCTCTATTTTGCATCTGTACTCAGTCATTTTTGTGAGCATCCTGGTTACCAGTATTTCGAACTCTGCATCTGATAGGTTGGTTATTTCCTCATTGCTTCATTCTTTGCTGGAGTTTTTATCTCTTCTATTTGGGCCATATTTCTTTTTTCTAGATACATTTGTTATGTTGCAATGGGTGGAGCCCTGGGTATTTGCCAGGGTGGGGCCACCCACTTTCTATATGTCGGGGAGAGGTCAGAGTGGGAACAGTGTTGCTTGCTTGGCTCTCCTCCTGCTTTTAGTCACTTTCCCGGATATCAACAAGCAAATTGGGACTTTCTGATGCTGATTTCCTGGTGGGTGGGCTTGTGTACATTCTAGGACCCTGTGAGTTGCTCCAATGAACTATCCTGTGAGCCTGGGAGTTTTCTGCAAGCACTGCAACCCCCACACAACTTTTTACAGCCAGAGGTTTTGAGGTTTTATTTACCCATGCTAGAACTCTGGGCTGTGTTGTCTGTCTCACTACCCAGTTATTCCTACTGTCATCCATGCATGAATGTCAGACCACTCGGATCACCAGTTCCTGTCTCACCTGGCCAAGTCTATCACCTTGCCATGTGCCCTTTCTGCCCTGGCTGCCTATCCATCTCTCCTACAGGTCTGGATGAATGCTTCTTTTTTAACTCCTTCATCGTCTGATTTCCATGCAGTTTGACTTTTTGGCAGTTCAGGTTGGTTTTGGTTTTTAAATTGGATGTTGTCCTTCTTTTGTTAGTGTAAATAAGCAAAACGTGTCTATGTATGCCTCCATCTTGGCCAGAAGTTGGAAATGAGCATTTTATTTTAATGATTTAATTATTTTATTGTTGTTCAAATAAGTTGTCTGCATTTCCCCCCACCCAGGCAAAACCCCATTCCCTCCCTTGTTTCCACTCTCCTCCCTGATTTACTCCATGTATCCTTTATAGTTTTTCCTGAAAACCCTTCCCCCATTTATGCCCTCACATCTCCCCTCTGGTTACTCTCAGATTGTTCTTATTTCAGTGCCTCTGGTTATATTTTGCTTGCTTTTTTCTTTTGTTGATTATGTTCCACTTAGAGGTGAGATCATATTGTATTTCTCCCTCAGTGTCTGGCTTATTTCACTTAGCATAATGCTCTCCAGTTCCATCCATGCTGTTGCAAAGGGTAGGAGCTCATTCTTTCTCTCTGCTGCGTAAAATTCCATGGTGTAAATATACCATAGTTTTTCATCCACTCATTTACTGATGGGCACTTAGGTTGCTTCCAGCACTTGGCTATTGTAAAGAGTGCTGCTATGGACATTGGGGTGTACAGGTCTTTTGGATTAGTGTTTCAGGGTTTTTAGGATATAGTTCCACCAGTGGAATTTCCATGTCAGAAGGCAGTTCCATTTCTAGTTTTCTGAGGAAATGCAATATTATTTTCCATAGTGGCTGCACCACTCTATATTCCTACCAACAATGCACTAGGGATCCCATTTTTCCACATCCTCTCGAACAAATGCTGTTTGTTAATTTGTATATGATGGCCACTCTGACCAGCGTGAAGTGGTATGTCATTGTGATTTTAATTTGCATCTCTTTCATGGCTAGTGATGCTGAGAATCTTTTCATATGTCTCCGGGCCCTCTCTGTGTCCTCCTAGGAGAAGTGTCTGTTCAACACTTTTGCCCATTTTTTAATTGGGTTGTTTGTCTTCCTGGAGTGAAGTTGTGTGAGTTCTTTATATAGTTTGGAGATCAAACCCTGGTCCCAGGTATCATTGGCAAATATGTTTTCCCATACAGTTGTTTCTCTTTTCATTTTAATGCTGTTCTCTTTAGCCATGCAGAAGCTTTTTAATTTGATGAGGTTCCATTGGTTTATTCTTTCCTTTATGCCTCTTGCTTTAGGGGACATATCAGTGAACATGTTGCTGTGTGGGAAGTCTGAGATTTTCCTGCCGATGTTTTCCTCGAGGTCTTTTATGGTGTCATGACTTATATATAAGACTTTTATCCACCTTGCATTTATTTTTGTGTATGGTGTAAGTAGGTTATCGAGTTTCATTTTATGTTGCATGTAGCTGTCCAAGTCTCCCAACACCACTTATTGAAGAGGCTATTTTTACTCCATTTTATGCTGCTTGGTTGATATTAATTGACCATAGAAACTTGGGTTAATTTCTGGTGCCTCTATTCTCTTCTATTGACCTATGTGTCTGCGTTTATGCCAATACTATGCTGTTTTGATTACAGTGGCTTTTTTTTTTTTTATTAAGGCTGTTCATCACCACTCTTCAATTATTATGATTTTTTTTATCTTGTATTTTTTTATTTTAGTTTATTCAGTACAGTTTCTATCCTTTATTCCCTTTCCAGCCCACCCACCCATTCCTCCCCTCCTCCCTCCCCTTTCCAACACCCCTAGTTTTGTCCATGTGTCCTCTATATTTCTTTTTTTTTTTTT
>JAPYXV010004674.1:0-11167 GCA_028533065.1 Trachops cirrhosus
GAAGCTAAAGAACTTATGACACATGGACATGAACTAAAGGGGGGGATGTGGGTGGGAGGCGGTGTGTAGGGGGAAGTAAAGGGGGGAAATCGGACAACTGTAATACCATAATTAATAAAATATATTAAAAAATACAATATATTCAAGTAATTCTCATATATTTGAAACACAAATAGATACTTATGATTTAGACTGCACCTTCAAGATAGATAAAATACAATAGATGAGCCAAAATATACTAAAAAATGAAGAAAAGTCCCAAACACAAGGTGCACTGTGGTCTGGCAGCTAAAAGCATGGACCCTGGTGCTCTAAAGCCCAGATTTTAATCACAGCTCTACCCCTTACTGATTCCATGACCTTGGGCAAGTTAATCAGTCCCTTTATTCCTTCATTGTCTCATCTGTAAAATGAAGGCAATAATTTTTAGTACAGATCTCTATAGGTTATGTTTGTCAAGAACATAACCTATGTTTGTAAAGAGGTTTTTTAATACTTTTTCAATTGAGGTATAATTTATATGCAGTGCAATTAACCCTTTTTAGTGTAGTTTTATGAACTTTGACAAATTCATGAAGTAAACACCGTGACAATAAAGACAACGAACAATTCCCTGAGCCTCACCTCCTGCCTAAATTCCCTTGTGTCCCTTTTCAGTCAACTACACTCCCACCAGTAGCCCCTGGTAACCACTGATCTGTTTTTTTATTCCTATAATTTGTTTGCCTTTCCCAGAATATCTTATAAATATAATTACATTGTCTATAGCTTTTGAGTCTAGCTTCTCTTCTTAGCATAATAAATTTGAGATTCATCCATGTTGTTGTATGTGTCAGTAGTTCATTCTTTTTTATTGCTGAGTAGGATTCCATGGTACACAAACTATAGTTTGCATATCCATTCACTAGATGAAGGATATTGGAATTGCTTCCAGTTTTGGGTGAATTGAATAAAACTTCTATAAACATTCACATACAAGTTTTGTGTGCACAAACCCTTGTTTCATATAGTAACTACTTAGATTGGAATTGCTAGATTATAGGACAAGTACAAATTTACCTTTATAAGAAATGGCCTGTAAGTGGAACCTAATCAACAAAACAAACAAACAAGCAAAATATAACCAGACACATTGAAATACAGACCAAACTGACAGTAACCAGAGGGGATGTGGGAGGGAAAAATGGGGGAAAGGAGGGGAAGCATCATCAAGGAACATGTATAAAGGACCCTGGATAAAGCCAAAGGGGGGTAGAATTGAGGCTGAGGGGTGGGGTGGTTGGGGCAGGGGAAAATGGTGGTGGGAAAATGGAGACAACTGTACTTGAACAACATTAAAAAAATTAAAAAGTAAAAGAAAGAAATGGCCAAACTGTTTTCCAAAATGGCTATGTCATTTCTCATTCTCACCCACAGTGATAGAGTACCAGTTGTCCCATATCCCCAGCACTTGGTATAGCAGCTTTATTTATTTATTTTTATTTTTAGCCATTCTAGTAGGTATTCAGTATTACCTCTTTGTAGTTTTAATTTCTATTTCTCCAATGACTAAAAATGTTGATTATCTTTTCATGTGATTGTTTGCCATCTGTGGATCTTTTTTTGGTGAAATGTCTGTTCTTTTTTTTAATGAATGGTTTGTTTTCTTATTGTTTTGTTTTGAAAGTTCTTTATGTATTCCAGATTCAAGTCCTTTGTCAAATACTTTTTTTAGAAATATTTTCCCCATGTCTGTGACTTGTGTTTTAAATCTTTCAAGAATCTTTTGAAGCTAAGTTTTTGTATTGATAAAATCTAATTTGTCAACTTTTTCTTTTATGGCTCATGGTTTTCATGTTACCTGGAGCTGCAAATTTTCTTTTATATTTCCTTACAAAGGTTTTATAGCTCTAGGTCTATGTTCCTTTGGGTTATATTTTGTATATGGTGTGAGGCAAGGTTGAGGCCTCAGATGTGATTGTATTGGCCTTCTTGGATCCTCCATCTTCCCCTTGGTCAGGCTGTATTCTTTAAACACCTTTCATGTAATGCTTGTAATATTTACATCCTTGCTTAACTAGGTTGTCTGCCCTGGATGTTTCTTAGACTCAAGCAGGATAGGGTTGCAACCATTCCGAGCTACTCGCTAGCTATTTCCCACTCATAAAAGAAAGCATACTAAGAGCTGAAAATTGCTGAGTTCGCATGCTGCCTGGGGATTGGGATATGTTCAGTAAAAGATTTGCTGGGTCTAGCCTATTCATATATAACTCATGGATTGTACCTTAAGAGTTGGCTGGTAATAGTGTATACTGGTCTGGGGCAGGACAACTCAGTTATCTTTGGGTGTCCTTAGTTATGACTATCTGAATAGAGCTGATAAGTGACCAAGATTGAGGTTTTGAGTAGCGAATAGGCAGAATAGGGGAACTGAATGCAATTCATGTCTCTGAGAAAATGTGTTCCAATGGGGGCAAACATAAGAGCCTCTCATTAGTATGCAGTTTCCACTCTTCCCTTTCCTGACTGTGAGGACAAATAGTAGATCTATAGCACCTGAGAAATGCATGTGGTGCCACTATCTCCTCTGTTCTGTCCACCCATCTCACCACGTCACACCTTTCCCTCCTGTGTGCCAGTGTCTGGAGCCAGGTGAAATGGAGAAAGAGTGGTTCAGGCTGGTGTGCAAGGCACAGATCCAAGGCTCTGAAGTATGAACTCAGCAAGGGCTCCAAATGTTCACGTTCTAACCAATGCACTAAAACAAGATTTGAATGCCTGAGCTTGGGCCAGAAGAAAATAGAATCATTGGAATCTTCAGCCTGAATAGAGTCCTGGAAAATTACTTTGTCCACATTCTCCTGCCTCTGATCAGGATCTCACATAAGCCGTCCCAGATAGAAAAGCCCAAAAGATATGATGCAATCCCCCTTGGTTATTATATCAAGTGCCCACCTCAATTTAGGCATTTGGATATTGGTATTGGTATCTAGGCATACGGTATCTATGAAGAGGGAGTTAGCTGTGAGCCAGAGGAAGATGGTGGGATCAGGAAGAGACCAGAGATAGGGTGGAAATAGGGAATGGACTGAACAGGAAACAGGAAATCCAAGCGCCTATGCCCTTTAACACCCCAGTAATTCTTAGTAGTGAAGGTGCCCACTTTGGAGCTGGCAGTTTAGGGGTTCTGCTGTTTCTTTGGTGAAATTCTGCATTCCCCCACACTGTGGCTTCTCATTTCTAAAACTGGGAAATAACCAACACTGTCACCACCACCACCACAGGTAATTTTTGTGAGTGCTTGTTCTTTGTCAGGTTCTTCATGTGCATTTTTTTATTCAATCCTCACAACAACCTGTGGGAAATTGCCTTATCATCTCTACCTTACAAATGGGTAAGTGAAGGCACAGTGAGGTTAAGTAACACTCAGTCCTACTTCCACTAACATCCTCCTGAAGGGATTACACTCTATAAGTGGAAGTTCCATCACTGCTTCTCCATTTTATGGAGAATGTAAATAGTAGTGTACATACTTTCCAATGTAGGTATGAAGCTCAGGCTTCCCAAGGGTAACCACAATTCTTAAGCTTCGTGGGATACAATAAGGGTTACAGACTGTGGGGAGTTGGGAGCACTGGGTTCTCAATCTGGAACTTGCCGTAAGTGGCCAAGCAATCCAGGAGCCAGACTTGCCCTCTCTAGGCCTTCATTTCTTTCATGTTAATTTCAAGGGTCAGATAAGATGATTTCTCAGACTCCTTCAGGTGCTTACCTTCTAAGATTTTTCAATTCTTTTCTTTTTAAAAAAAATTCTGTGCCTTCAAATTCATGAAGAGATAGTAGATTAAGTAATGTTACCTAAGACAGACTCCATGGGTGCTGAGAGAAGAATGAGAAGACACAATCTTAGATTACAGTAAAAGAAACAGATTTTTGACTGGGACTACTTTCCCAATTCTTTCTACTTCTCTGTATCTTATACATCTTTCAAGACTCTCAGCTCAGGCCCATACTGTCTGGGAGGACTTTCAGTAGCAGCATGGTAAATGTACTTTTTTTGTAAATATAATCTGTTTGTGCAGTACAGTCTGAGCTGTATTAATTAATTCATTAATGGACTTATACCTGCCTTGTGCCAAAGTGGAATTATGGTGGCTTACACAGATACATAAAATAGTGGAATAACATACATTAGAAGTTGATAGGCTGATACAATAGGCTGATATTGGCAGGCAAAGCTTAAAGCCCTAGTCACCTTGTACTGTCAGTCCCAAATTTAGAATCTTGGGTTTCTGGCAGCCAACCTGGGCAAAGTAACCTGATCCATCTCACAATTCAGAGTGCCTGTAAGATGGGAGAAAAAAGAAGGAAGGAAGGAAGGAAGGAAGGAAGGAAGGAAGGAAGGAGGAAAGAAAGTAGGAAGGAAAAGGGAGAGGGAGAGAAAGATGGAGGAAAGAAATGAACATGGAAGGAAGCAAAGAAGATTGTTTAGGAGAAACTCAACTTTCCTGGTGTTGAACCAGGAAGGGGCCTTCCTAGGGGCCATCCTGAAAACAGCTCTGTGTAACCTGATGAACAAATGTCTTCAACAAAACCCACACAGTAGACACGGCTCCTCACTTCTTTAGGTTGCTCCTCAGCATCACCATTCAACACAGACAAACTTCAACTCAGAAAAACAGGGGACCAGAGGGACATGGTCCAACAGACAGTTCTTTGCTGACTGGGCTTCCTTCGAGGGAAGTTGTAACTATTTTTAGAAGGATGGATGGACTGCATACCTTCAGGCAATCTTTCATATGTTTTCTTTCTCTCACCCGGGTTTTTGATGGATCCTGTGTGGCAGTGAGTTTGAGACCATATTCCCTGCCAAATACCTGAAGAGCAGCTATTGGGTTGTCAGTTAAGTACAGACCAATATACACCTTACAAATACGCAGACAGTTGGAATCTGTCAATTTGTGGGTAAGGTTGTCATTCTCTTTTGAAAATTGATACACCTACCTAGGATCTGAGCTTGATCAGAGAGCCACCCTCTAGGCTCTGAGCTGAGCTTAAAAAGTATGCAAGATGCTTGAACCCCATGTAGGTCATGAATATCTGTACTATGAGAGTGCAGAGTGATTTTTCTGGGAATAGAGACCCTTGGATTTTGCCATTCCTAAAATGAGAGGCTTTGTCTGTATGATTTCCAAGCTCCCATCTAGTAAGAACATTGCTAATTCCAGAAGGAAAATGCTCCATGGGAGGAGGGCTACTAAACACTAGAAAAGCTTGCCATTGGAATGGTGAGTTTGCCTGCCTCGGGGATGCAGAGACTAATGTTGTCTGGGGTAAATTGGAACAAATCTGCCTGAAGGCAGGGGGCTGAACAGGATGACTTCTGGAATGCTTATCAAAATGTCCCAAGTGGGGAGTATTCGGCTGGCTAATTGGTCTGTCTCATAAGTGTGCATGACCTGGCCTTGGTGTTTGCATTCACTGGGCACTTGCCCCCCTCTGTGGAGACATGCGTGTTTACTCCAGTCAACGTTGATTTCACTCCTCTACAGTTAGCAGCTGTGGCACAGGGAGCCCCCTCTACAGAGTCTTTCCTGGGAAATGTATTAAGCAGCACAGCATTCCCCTCGTAAAAATACAATAAACGGCCCTGTGAGCGGTCGGCAGTGTAATGACTCTAACTCACTGGTGTTCTTGGAAGGGCCTCTTTAGAAGCAAAAAAGAGAAGACTTAATGGAAATCTTTGGGGTAATTAGGTTTTGGGAGTGCAGAAACCTCTTAAATCATTGAGAGTCAGAGAAGACCTGGTCTCTAAATCATACATCAGGTCAGGCTGGGCCCCAAGGGCTCCCTCCTCTGCCCTTTCCTTCCTCCTAGGAAGTGGGCTGTTGGCCATGTGGCAGCCCCTCCTTTCATGTTGGTGCATTAGATCTAACCATCCACAGAGATCCACCCTGAGACACCCACCCCTCACCCCTGCCACACACACACTCATGCTTTTTACTGAGAGGCACAGGGTGGCTGAGAAAGGAAGCTCGTCTTCATGCCTGGGGTGGGGTCTTAAAAGCAGGACAGATGACTTTTGTCTGGGTAAAGGTATCACGGGGGAAGGATGGCTGGGATGACTGAACAAAAGTCCCCTTAAGCCTTGTGATTCCTTATCATGGGCTAAAAGGAAAACTTCCAGTTTACTGCCTTCGGATTCCCAAAAGTCCCTTCCCCCACCCTCACCAGCATTTGGGCCTCCAGAGTTACTGACAGACTGGTAGGGTGAAACAGATGCAGAGCATCAACTGAAGGAGGGGCCAGGCCAGGCTGGCTTGCTTTCTTCTTGGCCTTGCCCTCCAAACCTTCCCCACTTCTCCTTAGATGGAGAGGGTAGTGGGACCCTCCTCTGTTCTGGGTTTCCTAGAGTCCCAGCTCCTACCCCACCTTTTCCCCCTTGGGGGCCTAGTTGTGGGAGGCCTAAGCTGAAAGGCCCATCCTAGCAGTGCTACCGGTGAGCTGGGTCAGGCAGCAGTTAAGGAGTAAAAAGCAATCAGGGACTTCTGGGGCCTCTGTTGCACACAGACTTTCCAGGCATTTAGGTTAAGAAATCTTTCTCCAGGTGAGAGAGACTGTAAGGAGGCCAAAGAAAGGGAAAAACAGCCTGCCACCCCCTTTATCACAGGGGATTATAATTACTCAGATATTGATTGGGATAATAAGTTTGCCAAAACTCAAGAGAAGGAGAGATATTTGTCCAGGTATTTTGCATTTGCAAGATTTGCTGAGTCCTCCTGTAAAGTGCAAGTCAGTTCAGAGGCCCGGCCCTGGCCCTGAAGCTCACAAAGTGGGAGTCAGCCCTTTCCTCCTGTAGAGTGCTATGCTTGCCCTGGTGTGCTGCCTTCCCCCCTGGGGCTGTTCCCACTGTTATTATTAGTATGATCACTGCTGTTATTAATAACCTTTGGGGTCTACTGGGGTTCAGTGCACAGCAAGAACTGGAACTGGCCTTAAAAAGAGCTTAAGTCCCTCAGCCTGTGCTCCAGAATCTTCTTCAGTACTTTTCCTACCTCTTTTCTATGAGCCTTCTGTCTCATCTCTCCCCTGCTCTGTATGCCTGTGGTGTGCACGTTTGTGTTGTGCATGCATACACACACACACACAGGTACTACCTACATTTCAGCCACACTGATCTCTGATCCTCCCCACAAGCCCCATATGTCTCCACCCGGCACACACACTGTGGGATAAAGAACCCTGCCTTTGGGGACAGACAGACCTAAATTCAAGTCCTGCCCTCCCTCTTACTAGTTCTGCAATACTGAGCTTACCTTTGGAAATTCAGAGTTATTTATAGCATGAGAATAATAGTAGCACCTACCTCATCTTGCATGAGATGATATACAACAAATCTGCACAGTGCCTACCTTGGAAGCAATCAATTAAAATATTGTTTATTGCTATTGTTACTCTCCATCCTCTTCCTAAGGTTTTGCATGCATAATTGCTTCTGCAAAAGTTTCTTTCATCATAGTTGCAAACCAAGACTCTGCTTAATCTTCCAGACCCAGCCCAAATCTCAGCTTTGCCCCATTCAGTGCCACCTTCTTCATTCTGTGCCCACTGCCATTATCTGTATCTTTTATGGCTTTCATCATGGCTTACCTTGAGTTCTGATTTTGAAATAGAGGGTAGGGATTATATTTTGTTCATCTTATCTCCCTTGCTCCAATGCCAGAGTTCAGCACTATCCACATCTTATAGATAACAGATGTGCAATACATTTTTGTTGATTTTTATAATAATAGAATCTATTTAGTGAGCAATTACTATGTGCTTGTCTCTTCTCATGATGACATTGAATCCTCATACCAACCCTAAGAAATATTATGAATTCCATTTTATAGGTATGAAAAGTAAGGCTCTGGAGAGATGAAATCATTGACTGGTCACATATCTGATAAGTGGCTGAGCACTGCTCCAAGTCCAGGACTGTGAGTTTGCAAAGCCCATAATTATACACAACGAGGCAGACCTTTTACTGGATGTACCCCACCCCCCGGCAGGCTGCATACTAAAAGCAACTTCCAGTTCTTAGCATGCTTTGTGCTATGAGTGGAAAATAGCTACTGTTTAGCTCGGAATGTTTGCAACTCCATCCTGCTTAAGTCTAAGAAATGCCCAGGGCAGCAGAGGCCAGCCTAGTTAAGCAGGATGTAAATATTAGCACTGGCAATATGTGAAAGGTCTTTAAAGAATACAAACAGCCTGGCTAAAGGAGGGATGGAGAATCCAAGGAGGCCAACAGCAGCTGTTACATGAGGTACTTTGAGGAATGGCATGATGAAGTGCCAGGAAACCTTGCCTGTCAAGGAAGAACCCCTCAAATATATCCAGGCTGACAGAAGGCAGGGGAGAAGGTTGGTTCCAACAGAAAAAGAAATGCTGGTGGGGAACTGAGAGTGAAGAAATTGTGGAGACTTGGCATTAGAAATACAGAAGACAAGAAAGATAAGAATGAAGGGACTCATCAACATAAAGGATAGAAATGATAATGGTAATGATAATAATAAAAATAATGTTAATTGATGATATCCTTGCTATGTGCTAGCACCATGGGATATAAAGAGGTGACCCATTTTCTAGTCTTAGCAACATGAACTTTATCACTTCAGAGTACAAGGTCACTTCTTTTTAATCTTGACTGCTGATATCCAAGAGGATGCTCCATCTTTTCTGATTCTTTCAACAAGCATTTATTCTATGGCTCCTCTGTGTTTGCTACCAGGATGGGCCCTGGGGAGATGACTGAAACTTGTACTCCAATCTGGAGGAATTACACTACATTCGCAGTGTAGTGAGGGGAAAGGATACTTAAATAACTATGGTGCAGTGGAGTGTATATCATTAGACAGGTGTATTCAAGTATTCTGGGAAATGGAAGATCTTAAAGAAGAAGCAGTATATGAGCCAAGATATTAATGATGGAGGATTTGGATATGGGGAGTCCTAGGGAGGGCATTGTGAGTACAGGTGATGGTTTCATGAAAGCTTGGGAGAATAAGAGTATATAGTATGTTCAATAGAGGCTAAATGGAGACCCCTGTGTATCTAGAACTGGAGCACATGGGAAGTTACAGAGATAAGGTCTGAAAGATACGGTGGGACAAAATTGTAAGAAATCTTTGAAAAACATGGAAACTTAATCAACACATTTATTTATTGAGAAGCTACTATGTGCCAAATATGGAATCTGGCACTGGGACTCTAACAGCAAGTGAACCAGTGTCCCAGTTTCCTTTTTGCTCTGAAATAATTATAACTAGCACTTCCTTTTACTTTCAAAAGTGTTTCTGTTTACACTATAAATTATATGGTCACACTACCGATAGAGCTTCAGCCTAGTGCAGAAAGACAGACAATCAACCACCCAAATATATAACTTCCAATTGTTCTAGATGGTATGAAAGGAAGCATGCATTAGGGTGCAGCTCTAGCATGCATTAGGGTGCAGCTCCAGCCCCCAAAGGAATTTAGATTTCTCTTCAGACAAAACAAAGACATAGAAGGTTTTTTTAAGTGGGAGATGAGATCTCGGTTTTAGATTAGATATCATGGGATTTCTATGTTTGTTGGAGCTTTATCTCTTTTTTTTAATGTCTCCCAGTTATTAACAATAAGAAGTGGGAAAATAGTACTTTTTCTTGTATAGCATTTCACATGGTAAATGAGCTTTCACAGATATATTCTCATCAGAATGGCAGAGTGGAAAGCGCAAAGCAAATGAGTCTGATGATGCTAGCTTTCTGTCCTTGCTCCTCGACCCCACTCTGCTGCCTTCCCTGGCTGCATCTTAGTTTGAGAAGGGAGTTGTCTTTCCACCAGCAAGGATGATTGTGAGGATTAGGAGTCGTGTGAGTAAAATGACCAGCCAGTACAGTGGTTGACTCACAGGCATTCTAAAAATGGTACTATGATTAGGTTTTCTTAGCTTATAATAAAGAAAAGTTGTGGCCATTGGTGGAGAAATGTATGTAATTGAAAACACTGTAAACTAAGGACAGAGGTCAATGGACAAGTGAAGGAAGGGAAAAAGCTGATGGAGTTTCAGCCACTAGAAGAAAATTGGATTGAAAAACAAACACCTCAATTGTAACAAATGTCCTACTCTAGTGGGAGATATTGAAAATGGGAGAGCCTATGCACATGTCGGAACAGGAAGTATACGGGGCACCTCTGTACTTTCCCCTAAATTTTTCTATGGACCTGAAACTGCTCTAAAAATAGCCTTAATGAAACAAACAAGCAAAAAAACAAACACCTTAACTTTTCTGCAAGGCTCTCCATGGCCTTCAAGAAGTAGGACCTGTTTGCCTTTCAGGCTAAGAAGAGTGGGAGAGAGGCATCTCATGGAGTAAATTCTCAAAACCCAAGCTGTTCTGCACAGCCAGGACATGACAGTGAGTATGTAGGAATCAGACAGTGAGGCTTTGAACAACAGTTCACCTGGTGCCATCTTTTTTCCCTTCTCTTCTTCATTCCTCTGGCTTGATGCCCTCTGTGGTTTGATGGCTCCTGAGAGAAGTGATACAGGCAGTTGCTGTGCTGAATGAGCCTAGTGAGGCAGGGTCAGGGCAGGCCCACTGGCGTTGGAGGAAGAAGAAGCATGAATGTGAGGTAGGGGCAAACTCTGCAGCCCCATCCATATTTCAAAGATAGAATTGTTTTGACCACCTCTATTTCACTCTGGCAGGTATCTTGACTGGGAGGCCAGGTTCCTGGAGTCTGCAACTTATTTTCTTTCCAATTTGCCTCTGGTGTTGTTCTGCAGTGTATATACTAGGATGGCCCTAACAAAGTACCACAGATTGGGTAGCTTAAAGAATAGCAACTTATTTTCTCACATTTCTGGATGTTAGAAGTTTACGATCAACATGTCTGCAGGGTTGGTTTCTTCTGAGGCTGCTCTCCTTAACTGTAAATAGCCATTGTCTCTCTCTGTCTTCACATGGTCTTCTCTCTCTGCCAATTTGTGTCCTAATCTCATCTTTTTTAAAAAAATGTATATATATTTTATTGATTATGCTATTACAGTTGTCCCATTACCCCCCTTCATTCCCCTCTACCCTGCACACCCTCTCCTACCCACATTTCCCCCTTTAGTTCATGTCCATGTGTCATAATTTCTTTAGTTTCTACATTT
>JAPYXV010004675.1:0-11167 GCA_028533065.1 Trachops cirrhosus
GCGGTCAGACCTGTGGGGGCCTTCCAGAAGGTGGCCGCAGGGTTGCTGGGGAGTGACAGAGGCCTACAGCGGACGGTTCCTCCAGCTTTGCTTCGCTGCTGGGGACGGGTCCGCGGCCAGGCACTCGAACCACACCGGGAGGGCCCGGCCGCTCCCTGCGTGTGGTCGGTGGGACCGGCCTTGGAGCCGGTCCTCCCTCTGCTTAGAGCCGAGCTGCGCTGGTGCCGCCCCGCTTCAGGGCCAGCCAGTTAGAAAGCAGGCGTTGCATTTTCTCCTAAAGCCATCAGAGACCGAGTCCAGATGTGCATGTAGAATCTTCTTTGGAACATGGGATGTGTGCCCTCCAGAGTGAAAATTTGAGTAAGTCTCACTTAAATTCTAGATCTCTTAAGTCATAGGAGTCAGTTCCTGTTCTGGTTTTCCATTCCACCTCAGTTCAGTCCTTAGGACGGGTTTGGTGTCCTAGGACAGGCACGATGCCCTGGGTACTCTGACAGCTGTCTCCTGGGGCTGCCTCCGCCAACTGCGGTAACAAGGTGGCAGGTGGCAGCCGTTTGTCTCTTGCAGCCTCTGGTTCCCCAGAAACTCGTGTTGCCAACAGGAAAGCCTGTGCCGCACGGGCAATTCCCGTAGCGCAGGTCCTGCCCAGCCAGCAGCTTAACAACCCAAAGATCTCCCAGGCCCAGACACTGGACCCCTGATTCACAGCAATATCCACCTTGTTGCAGTTCTAGTTCAGCCAAAGGACTGAGGTAGACTCTTCCACTTCATCTCCAGGCACTCAGCCTGGCATGGCCCTACGGAAGGGTTTTGTCTTCTGCTTCCTACTCCTGTGACTGCTGTAGGACTTTCCGCCACAGGCCCTTGGCAGCTGATGACCAGAAACCATCTCTGTCACATTCTGGGTGGCTCCAGGTGTGGGCCAGCTGACTTGGACGCGACTCATCTCAAGCCATGTGATTCCCAGGACAGAACAGGTCTTTCTTCTGTTGTACACAGACCCAAGAGGAGGCTGCAGGGGTGTGGCCCCTCATCTGAGAGCAGTGGGCTTCACCACTAAAGCCCAGGACAATGCCGCGTGGATGGTCCCTCAGGCTTGGAGTAGCCCAGGGGTCTCGGCTCCACCAAGAGCAGCAGTGCCATCCTAGGTGTCTCGTGGATGCCCCTGGCCTGGTACCGTTCTGCCTTCCCTGTGCCTAGGTCAGCCAGCCAGGCCTCCCTCCGATGGCAGCTAGAAACCGGAAGCAAGACGGAGGGGCCACCTGCTGCACCGGCAGCCAGCCTGCCTGACAGCCTCGTGCTTGGCAGTCAGACAGCGGCCTTTGGCTGGGGAAAGGGTTTGACGACACGTTGGGAAGTTACGGGGCTGCAGAGTTCCAGGGAGGAATATTTGCTTTACACCAGGTCCCGGGCTGCCAGGAGTTCTCTCCTTCAGTGGGTCCTTTCCTGCACCTTCGAGAAATACCAGAGAAATGGTACATGGTGTGTTTTCCACTGGGAAGCCGAACTTCTGTCTTTCGGAGTCCCCTATGCTTGCAGGAGGCCACCTGCGTCCTCCTGGATTTAGACGAGGCTCCTTAGAGAGGGGACACCTGGGGAGATGTCAAGGATACAGCGCACACCCTCTGGGCTCCACAGATTCACAAGCAAGGTTTGAAACGAAGCCGGGATGTGGATGGAGAAGGGCGACCCTGTGAGAAATGGCCCAGGCGGGGACAGGACCTGGATATCGTCATGAGGGGTGTGCTTGCAGAGGCAGGAAGAGGAAGTGCACAGGGCACGGTGGGCAGCCTCCAGCCCCCTGGAGCTGGAGTGGGTTCGTAGCTATGCCCTTGCCTTGGGAACCGGCCAGCGCCAGTGTCCCTGGGATGTACGTAATGGAGGGCTCCTAGAAAGGCTGCTGCTTTCAGACAGGACCTAGAGGCTAAGTAAGGCTCAGGCTGTCCCCTAGAGACAGCAGAGGGGGGCTCCTGTCTCGGCCCTGCCCCAGCCCCCTGCGTCCACCTGGGCCAGTGGGAGAATTGGGATGGGGCCTGCCCCTCTCTTCACTGTGGCTAACGTTTGCTAGGCCAGTTATGGTGAACCAATGATACGGTGTTTTTCCTTCTTATGTTTCCCTCCCGGCTTCCCCTTTTCAGGGTTTTCTGGAGGATGATGTGGTTTTTCTTTGGCTTTCGTTTGGGTCTGAGGATCATAGTTGGTAAAGGCCAGTCTTTCCCAGAAGGGGCCCTGGGGTTTCTGTGTGAGAAGGCACCTGCTCCCGCTTGGATGAGGGTGAAGATCCCGTTTGCGTATTCATGGCCCCACTGCCATCACCACGGTGTCACTTTAAAGATTCAACTCCTGTACTGAGAGGGATCTGCGAGGTTTGCAGTTAGGCATCAGCATCAGGACCCTGAGGGTCCTACCCATCTAATGCGTCCCACTGGGCACCTTGACTCTTCAAACCAAAGTTCCTTACAGGGGCGCAGCCCGGCCTTGACTGCAGCCTCAGGGGCCTGAGATCCCTGTGGCGCTTCCCGAAGTCCAGGTTGGCCGGAGACCTTGGGGTCCGAGACCAGCCGGAAGGAGGCACTCCTCCCACAACCCAGGTGCCAGCCAGCCCCTGCCAGGGGCCCTCCCTCCCGCCCAGCCAGGGCGGCCGGGTTCCCAGACGGTGAGTGAGCTCGTAGACTGGCACGGGGCTGACTCAGCAGCCAGGAGACAGAGGGACCTGCGGGGCCAAAGGCTCAGACACACCGGGCACACGTCCAGCAGGGCCCTTCAGACCCCAAGCATCAGGAAAACATTTTGTACAACCACCTGAAGCCGAAATATTTTTTAAAAAGTATAAATTACTTTCAGTTCTCTTCTGATCCTACCTTCTTTTCCGCACAACTTCCCATCGGTGATTCTTTCACATCAGGTAAATCTTGAGAAAGCCTTGGTGCCCCTCCCTCCCACGCCCTGCCCCGTAACCACGTGCGTGCACCCCCATCCTTTCTCAGTAGTGAAGACGTTCTAGGCAATACCATAGGCACATTGGACTGTGTCTCTCTCTTCGAGTGCAAGAAACTCAAAGTCATCTTAAAAAAATACAAAAAAAAATTTACAAAAAAACAAACACAAAAAAATATCTTTTTTAGGCCAGAGTTTTCTACAGGTATTAATGAATATTTTTCTTAATCCTTATAAGTTTTATGTGTTTAATATTTCTTAATACCGGTAGCATTAATTTATACTTTTGTAGCAACACAATATTTTTATAAACAGCCAGTGCTTGGCTCAAGTCTCCACGGGGGGTTTATGCAGGGCCATCTTGGGACCCTGTGTACCATGTACTGTATTAAAAAAAAGTTACCTAGTGTCACCCTTGCTGTGTTAATTAAGAGAAGGCGTCGTTTGCGGTCTCCTGTGTCGGTGCGGATCCGACAACTCCGTGAGGAGTCGTTGCGGGGGGGGGTTAAGTTGACGGTTCTTGTGTGATGTGTGAGCCCCCGAGACCGAACTTGAGGGTTTATTTAAGGGTTTTCTGTTTGTCCTTTGGGTTTTCCGTTTCGCTTTGTTTGGGTACCGTTTCTCCATTTACAGCCAAATCGATTTCGTGGTGTTTCAACCTTTTACTGATGTCAAATGGAGGAAAGGGACAGAAGAAGGAAAGATTTTTACAAAGTAATAAAATTTAAAACTGAGCTGTTTAAATGTTGCTGTTTTTAACTGTTCTTGTCCAAAAGTGGGACATTCCCAGGGAGAAGAGGAAGGTTCCACTTGGTTCCTTAAGTCGCCAAAAGCCCCTACCCAGAATTCAGAACCCCTCTACCCCATGAATTCTCGCAACATTGTTTCCCAGTCGGTCGATGCCAAGGCAAGAAGACACCCTTTTAATGGTTAGAGAGGATCAGTTGCTTAAATGATTTCATGTCAGTGTTGTATTTATGGTTTTACAATAAAACGACCTTTAGGAAGATGGCAGTGTGTGGTGTTATTTCTTGGGTTTGGGGCTGGGCCATGACGTCCGGTTAGGAGCATCTACCGGTGAGTAGAGATGGACCAGAGGCGACCAGATGGACCCCGTGGGTGACTGCTGGAGTCCCTCCCCAGGGGCACACCGAGATCGGGGTTGCCGACCTCTCTGAGCTCGTTGCCTACCTCCTGCACCAGACGCAGCTCAGTGTGTCAGATACAGGATGGCGGGATGTGGCCAAGGGCGGGCGTGGTCCCTACAGGCCTGGCTCCTGGAGTATCATCATTCCAAGGAAGAAAGGGCAGACATCACCTGAGTCCCACAGACCCAGTGTCTGAGGGACACGTCCAAGCCCACCTTGCCTGGCGCTCATTCCTGTGCCTCTTGTGTGTGATGTCTGTTTCCTGGGGAAGAGCGTCTGTGGCTTTGCCAGATTCCTGATGGCGGCTGCGCTTGTCCTCCGCAGTGAACTGCAGGGACCAGCCCTGGTGGACTCGTCCCCCCACAGGCCTTGTCCAGAACCTCACATGTCAGACCTGGACACCGCAGTGCTTTGCTCGAGTCCTGCCGAAGCCACATCAGATGAAAGACGCCCCCGGAAGGTGAGCTATGGCCCGAGTGGGGAGGGAGGGGTGACAGCCCCTCCTAAACCAGGCCTGCTGCTGCCAGAACGCCATTCACGGTGTCCAGGTGATGGGGTGCCAGCGCCCAGTGCCTCACGGCATCTCTGTCTCCTACCAGACCCAGGCTGCTCTCTTTGGAGAGGGCTCCTCCGTCAGCGGAACAAACTCCATCACATTGCACTCAAGACAGCACAGATAGGCTGGAGCGGGGCACAAGCCCTGCCCTCCAAACCACCCTCCTGTGGGCGTTTCCTGCTGTTCAGTATACCGTGTGGGCATCCCTGGGTGAGCTGCGGGAATTTAATCAAGGAGTTTCTGTCGGTCTGAAACAGAAGTGCGGGCAGAGTCCTACTGTGGCGGACAATCCTCCCCACACCTCAGCATCACAGATAAAGCTGAGGCCTGGCCCAGAGCTTTCATCCAGCTGAAGGCCTAGCCTGTGGGTTTGAAAGTTTAAAATTGAACGTGCATTAACCAGCCACATCTGTTGTGTGTCGGACAAGAGTGTGACCACTCGGGTCAGGAGAGTCTTCAGGGCAGCTGCTTGCTGAGGACGAGTCTGGGCCTTCTGCAGTGGACACTGCGGCTCTGGACCTGGGGTCACGGGTGTGCTCCTGCCCCCCACTGCACCCCTGAGGGATGAAGTTGGGGTCTAAGGGACGTTTTTGTGGGGAAGGTCTTGGCAAGTGTCATGGAGACGAGTGCCTCCGGGCTGGGTGGGGCTGGTGGTGCAGACAAGGTGCAGGCCCAGGGCTGCCGAAACTTAGGGTACTTTTCGAGAGAAGTGAGAAACCCAGGATTGTATGTGGAAGCTCAGTTTTTCAATGGGGAACTCAGAACTGTGGAAAACACCTTCTAAGTCCCGCACTCCATCCAGCGGCTGCCCGGCACACCTGTGGCACGCACCCACTGCTTTAAGCATTTGTTCTTCAGGTCACTTCAAAAGATCCCTCTGCAGAGTGGCACCTTCAGACTACCCTGGGTGGCTCTGGTGTGCGAGGCATACATGGACGGGAGCCAAGCGTGGTGCCATTTGTTAAGTCCAGGCTGGGGAGCCTGTCTGTCACTTCCCCCTGTGCCTGGACCCCATGCACTCCTACCCAGGTGGTCCTGGCTATGACCCCAAATGTGTCTCTCAGGACAGTCCTCTCTCCATGTTCTAGACATCAGAGGAGATGGAGGGGGGACCTTATGTGTTCTGACCAAGGGGGTGCAAGCTTTCTACACACAAATCCTTCCGGGTTTATCCTCTCAATTGAAAAGGATGTGGAATGCGCTGCCTTCTTCCTTTTTGGTGGGTCTCTTAAGCAGATGGGCTAATGGCACGGGCAGGACCCCTGACTGAATTCGCCCCCAGCCCTGGTCAGCCCATGGAGAAGAGGTGCTGGCCCCACCTGGGTTTCTGCTGCCCTGGTCAGCTGTCCATGTTTGGACACACGCTGGGCTTCCCTCCCAGCGGCGGCCGCATCCAGCTGGGCTCTGGGTGGGTGAAGCTCGCAAGAAGTGTGTATAAGTCGGATGTCTATATAGTCGCTGTGTCTGAACTGGAGGCTGCTGGATTTGCGTTCTTGGGCCAGGTCATTGCCTGAAACCCCTCAACGGCCTGCCAGTCCTGAGGGGAGGGGAAGCCAGCCAGCCTGAGGGCTGCTGGCTCTGGTCCAGGGCCCTGCTGGTCATCGTGGACGTGATGTGAAGGTCAGTGAACATTCTCCTTCTGGGGCAAAGGGCAGAGTGAGGATCCCAGGAGATGGGAACTCGGGCCTGGTGGGGAAACGGCCTGAGGCTTTTCAGTTTCCAGCAGCTGGTGCTGAGGACGCAGTTGTGGCCAAAGTAAAGTGTTGGAGGGGGTTCCGTGGGACAAAAGACGGGGGACTTATTTCAGGCACTGACCTACCTGGGCACACTAGGGTATAATCATCCTGACCCTGGGTCGCTGGCGATCTGGTCAAACCTCTCCCAGAAACAAGTACCCAGCGTTTTCCCCCCTTTTCTAGCTTTACCAAAACAAAGCAACCCTCCTTTTTATAGTACTGTCGAGTAAATAGAACTGTGATTTACGCTTCATAATTTGCATAGCCAATTTCACGTATGGAAGATAGTTCTATTACATTTCCAACACCCATTTTTCACTCCCAGGAAGGCTCTGTTGCTCATGCCCCGCTCCAGCTTTGTCTCCCCGTCCTGCCCCCGTCTCCTTACACTTACGGTGACAATGAGCAGTCAGGACATGGAATTGCAGGACATGGAGTCTGTGATTTGGTTTTTATTTGAACCCCAGTCTCTTGGCCCGGCCTGCCCAATGTGGGGCCCTGGAACAGACACTGGTCCGCAGCTTCCCTGCCATCCTCTGGCCTTGGACCTCTGGCCTTCAACTGACCGGTCAGTTGGAGAGGCGCAGCAGCTCCTCGTCTCCTGTGGACACAGAGGCCCAGGGCATAGGGGTGGGGCTCGCCTGAGGGTCCATGGAAGGGGCAGGTCAGGGGAAGGGATACCGCATGGAGGAGGAAAGGCAGGTCGGGCTGAGTGGGAGCCTGAGGCCAGAAACTTCTGCTTGCTGAGTGACTTGGTGTCCCAAAGTGCATTCCAGAGAATGATCTGATTTGTTGCCTCTTCTGATTTACTTCACATGCCATTTCCCAGTGGGGAAATCAGGCACAGTAATCTTAAATGGCCGCTATCCCCTGCAATGCTGTAACAGGCATTCCTCAGAGATACTGAGCGTTGGTTTCCAGGCCACCGTAATAAAGCAACTATCACAATAAAGTGAGTTGCAGTCTCTTTGCTGGTGGAGGGTCTTGCCTTAAGTTTGTAAAAATAAGGTGTCTATGAAGCGCCATAAAGTGAAGCGTGCCCGCCCTGCTGTCACAGCGCCACTGTCATTGTCAGTAACAGCTGCCGTTAGCTGGGCGGTCGTTGTGCGAGGCGCTGTGAAGTCTGGGAAGTAGGTGCCTTGTCCCACTTTCCAGAAGAGAAAACTGGGGCTAAAGTTGGCATTTGCCCAGGGTGGCCAGCCTGATTGTGGCAGTGCCAGCATGCCCCCTGTTCTGCCATACTCCTCAGACCCTGCACACCCTCTACCTGTACCTGGTACCCCAGGTACCCCATCAAAGCTGGGGTGAGGCCTAGGGCTTGACCCCATTTTGAAGATGGGAAGCTGAGGCCCAGAGAGTGAATAGGCTGTTCACCTGGTACAGAGTCCAGAACTTCGCTCTCCCAGCCCCCACCTACCGGGGCTCTCCCACCTGGACCCCAACAGCCTCCTACCGTCGCCAGGGACGCCGCAGTACTCCTTGCACTCCTTCTCTGAGTAGAACTTGTTGCCGTTGCCTTGGCAGCCCCCATAGGTAAAGAGGATGCACTTTCCCTGGACGGCATCAAATGCCCAGAGCTGGATGAAGCCTCTGCAGGGGCCACGGACTATGGGGAGGTTGCAGGCCGCTGTGGGGTGGGAAGCGGGCACACAGCATTAGTAATCCTCACAACCGGCTAACCTGAGACAAAGGACCTAAACCAGGGGGCCCTGCTCATCTAGATCACGGAGTCCCTCTCTTCTGTCTGCGAAACTGGAGCCCATGATAAGGGACGACTTGCCTAGGGTTGCCCGTATCCAAATGGCAATTCCTGACTTCAGGAAACTTGCCCTGGAATTCCACCCCTGGAACGTCCTCTCTTAACTGCCTGCTCAATTGGCAGATGGTTTGTTGGGAGAACAGCGTTGTGAGATGCAGCCTGCACAGAGGCAACGGGCCCGAACTCACCCACAGTCCGGCAGGTCTGCAGACAATCCTTCTCGGTGACGAAGTTGTTGCCATTGCCCAGACAGCCGCCATATTGGAAAGTCTCACAGGCCATGGACGAGCCGTTGTAGAAATACCTCTTGACCATCCCCAGGCAAGGCCCTTCTGCGTAGCCCAGTTGGCAGGAATCTGGGAAGGAGCAGAACAGCGACACTTACTGAGCGCTTATTGTGTACCTGTCACCAGGCTGGACACTCAACCATGCATCATCTCATTTAGTTTATCTCTGCACTAAGAAGAAGGATTGCCAACTAATTTTATAAATGAGGAAATTGAGCCCTGGCTGGTGTGGCTCAGTGGATTGAGTGCTGGCCTGTGACCCAAAGGGTCACCAGTTTGATTCCCAGTCAGGGCACATGCCTGGGTTGCGGGCAAGGTCCCCAGTGGGGGGGGGGGCGTGGGAGGCAACCACACATTGATATCTTCCTGCTTCTCTTTCTCCTTCCCTTCCCCTCGCTCTAAAAATAAATAAATAAAATCTTTAAAAAATAAATGAGGGAATTGACTCTAAGAGGTAAAGTGACATCCCCAGGGTCACACAGAGCTGAGGTTCAAAATCATGTCTGTTGGACTCCGAAATCAGTGTTCATTCCACTCCGTAACATGGGGAGTTACCAGCGGCCCACAGACCCACCAGCCCCTGCATTGGTCTTGTCTGCCCCAAGATTCTCACACATTGACCAGCACCCATGCCGCCAGCCTGACCTCTTGACTGGGGTCCCCCCATGCCTTCACTCTCCTTGTTCCTGCCCATGGAGTGCATTGCTCTGCAAAATCCTACCTGGATGCCTGGACACAGCATGAATTCCGCTGCATCCGTGCAGTCCTCGGTCTCCTCACCCCTCCATCCTCTGAGCTACTCCAGCCTGTTCGCTGCCCCTCTCTTTTGGGTCTGTCACTTTCTTCCCTGACCGCCTCTACCACTTGAGCAGAAGTTCCAAAAATGCGTGGGTGATGTATCTCTGTGACTCCAGTGCCAGGCACTGGGTCTGGGGGGGAGCAGGGTTCAGTGTTTGTGGAGCAAGTTGGAGAGTGACTTGTTCATAAACACTGTCAACTGCACAGAGCATGCTCATGTCCTCCCCCAGCCTAGCTCCCACGAGAGCCCCGGTGGTCAGCTCAGCAGGTTGTTATCCCATCGTACAGATGAAGCAAGCCAGGCTAAGAGGCCACACAGCGAGACAAGGTGAGAACTGGCTCCTTGTCGTGGACTGAGGTCACGCCTTATCTCCTCTCTCCCCTCACCACCCCTGGCACAGGGCAGAGTACTTGATTTGCCTTTTCTAGGCCTCGTCCTTGACTCTAGCAGAAAAATGAGAGATTTATTTCATGGTCGTGAGGGCAGTCAGGGTGAGCCAACCATGGATCCTTCCTCTCTGGAGTATGGCAGGAAGGGGTGAAAAAGTGAGAGATTATTACCTTCTTTCTTGCTGAAATCAGCTAGTGGTTGCCCAGCCCCTGATCCTTCCTCTTCCTGGGGCAGCACAGCCCGCCGGGCTCTCTGTGGGGAAGACAAAGAGGCTGTTGCAGGAACCTTGCCACTATCGCTCACCTGTACCCTTGGAACACGTAAGCCATTTGTTTGGGGGATCAGGGTGTAGACAGAAGCACAGCTACTAGAGGACAGATTTCTGGTCTGAAATGAAAAATCATAACCTAGAGGTATAACAATGCCTCACATCCAACATCCAGTTGAAGTGTCAAAAGAATATAAAAATGGAAAAGAAATCTACCCTGGAGTTGGAAACCAGGGAAGGACAGAACTCCCATGTGAGAAGCTCGAAGACAATTTGCACACAACAGAGCACGGGTGTGATTGGTTTGTAGGAAAAGCTGCTCACAGTGGAAGCTCCTTACAAAGGAGAAGCTATCTAGAGAGGAGAAGGGGCCTGAGATTGAACCTAACACTCCCAGCTGTGGTGGTCGGGGCTGTGGCACAGGGCAGGCTGCCAAAGCTGTCGAAGGGGTCTCTGAGTATAGAGTCCCCTGAGGCAGGATTCCATGGCAATTTAAGGAGGGATAAGTGGGGAAACTCAGGCCACCAGACAGCCTTCCTGCCCACAAGTGAGACCTGGAATTGGCAAAAGTAAAACTAGAGTAACCTTCAACTTTTTCCTTCTCCTTTTAAGATGCAAGTGAAAGCTGTGATCAGGGACTCTACTGTCTACCAGAACCCATCTCAAGCTGGTTGCCTATAGATAGGCCTTCTTTGGCAAGAGCGAAAGAAAAGGGAAAATCATGGGACAAATTAAATAATGCAGCTGCTCAAAAGAATCCGATTGAGCCATAGAAATATCTCCACCAAACACAGAATGACAGTAAGAAAAAAGCAAAAACTTAAACCATCAGTGACATTCAAGATGACATTGCATCAATATAACAAGAGCCGACAGTTACGGAAATGAATAGCACAAGAGAAGAAGAAGTTTCTTAGAGATGGAAAAGATTTTGTTGAATATAACCACACAGTGGAAATAATAAAACTACAGTTTAGAGATTATAAGAAATAAATTCACATAATAGGCATTCTAGAGGAGAAGCAATCAGTATAGAAATAATAGAAGACAACTTCTCACTTGAAGGAAGACACGAGTTGTCCACTTACCAGAGCTCAAAGGAACGAGGCAAAATTAATGGAGAGCCCCATCCAGACCTTTCCTAGAGACAAAGGATAACGAGCCCAGGGGCCCTTGGAGAAGATGATGACCTTTAATGAAAGAAGCTGCGGAGTAATATCTAAAGTTATAACGGGGAAAACATTGTAACCCAGGAATTCTTCAC
This sequence comes from Trachops cirrhosus, assembly GCA_028533065.1. Lineage (NCBI taxonomy): Eukaryota > Metazoa > Chordata > Mammalia > Chiroptera > Phyllostomidae > Trachops > Trachops cirrhosus. The sequence goes on from JAPYXV010004675.1 coordinate 11,145, forward strand.
TCATCCAAGTTGTTGACCATGTG